>SKCR01031134.1:0-300825 GCA_019454045.1 Zanthoxylum bungeanum
ATCGATATATCATCACTTGAACTCTCATTCCTTACAATCATCCTATTCCGAGATGATAACTTCAGTCCGGGAACCATCCAGAACTGTCCCGAAAATCTTGGATGTTACAGCCAGTGACTCCCAAGCCAGTTGGCTTTAGGGCACTAGGTGTTAAGACACCCCTACAAACTTAATTACACGGATCTCAGATGTTATTTATTAATATACATGACTTTTTTTATCATCATTCCTCACATCAAAAATAGCTACAGACGTAAACAGATATTTAGGCAAACGATCATTCATCAACGACTGATTATTTCAACTAGTCACTTTGTCAATTCCTTATTTTCTAATTGCTACAGAATTATTTTCTTAAGTGAATATGAGTTTGACCTAGATATTAGGTTCAAAGTATAGAATAAAAGTGAAATAAGTATTTATCTTTTCCTAGAACTTCTTACTAAGACAAACAATCTCATCATTAGACTATATTTTTTTTCATTTTTTATAACAAATAAAGCATGCAAAAATTAAAACACAAAAAATATGCACGAAATGAAAACATGCAAAAAGAAATTTGACGGAAAAAACAGATAAGCAAAAACAACCTCACCCCCACACCTAAACTTAGCATTGTCCCCAATGCGTTACAAAATAAAAGAAAGATAAAGGAACAATGTTATCGTGGTTTCTTTTAGGGTTTATGGTAAAATCGAGTCATTTGACGAATATATCCAGTAAGACATGTATCAAGATTTGATTCCTTACTCCGCCGTATTTACTAAATTAACTTTTAACTTCGTGATTATGTCAAACTTTATCCCACGATAACTTCATTTTCACTGGTTTGCTTTACCTTAAGTTCTCTGTCTATGTTTTCCCCTACAAAAATAACTTATAAAATTAAAAACTCTACAACATGTGTGCACAAAATATAAAAATAAAAATGTAAATAAAAATTTTGCATGGGTTTCCTCCCAACTAGCGCAAAATTTATTGTCTTCATCCAGACGTGACTGAAGTCCATATGTCAATGAGGCTTCAGTGTGGTTTTAGATGTCCGATTAAAGATAATCCCATGAGCATTTCTTTTGAAAGGTCTCTTCCAACGGTAAAATGGTTAAAAAAATTTATCTCATTCAGTGCTTGTGCTACCTTTTTAAACTCTGTTGCTCCAGTGGTTCCTAAAAAAAAAAAGAAAATCAGGAGGTCTCGTATGGTGCTTGACTTTGAATGAGAGTTCCATTCTGTCAAGCTTTAGGGCGTTGTCATTGATTTGTACTCCCCATAATAGTGATGTTTCTCCTGAATGCATGAGATCTTCAATATGGTCAGACATTTGCTCCTCCATTTGCTCTGCATCTTCCTCCACTTTTCCTTCACATATGTATTTTAAAATTTTCTCGTTCAGCTATTCATCTGTCATCTATGAAATGCATGCTCTATAAGTTTCATCTTGAGGATAAAAAAATGTATCTGATTTTAGGTCTTCATCCTCTGTGGTTGATATGACTGGCTCAAATAGCTCTTCTTCAAACATCAGTGCATTGCATGCTCCAAGATCTTTATTTTGAGGATACATAGTTTCATCCTTAATTTTTGTTGGCGTAGACAACTCTACTTCTTGATCCTCATCAGAGTCCGATGAATAATAAAAATCAAAGTGAGATTCTGCTGGTTTGGGCTCTGGTCATCATGATACCTCAAATTCTTGATACTGCTTAGCCTCCTCAAATTCTTGATTCGTCAGTGTCATTTTCTCTGTGGGATATGTAATTCAGGTTGTCTATTAATTATCTAATTTAATATATCGTCCTCTATATGGATGTCGCTTGACTCTGAAACTGTGCATCAAATTGTTCTTCCCGTTCCTTGAGCCAATCTTTGAGCATGTAATCATCTGATCTTCCTCTGATTGTTCTGGTTCTTGATGAAGATCGTAGGTGGATGGTGGATAAGATGAAAATGTAATTCAGTGAAAATTACTGGTTCTTCAAACCTTGAATGATTCTGATAATTCTACCACCCCGAAAGGTATATGCGTTGATTGTTGTAATATCCCGAGTTTTTCGAAATAGTACCGGAAGGTTTCCGAATTAAAGTTAAGGAATTGGAATGAGATGGCAATCAAAAATCAAGATTTATATGTTAGGAAATAGATTTGAATATTTTAAAGTGAAGATTCATCGCGTTGAAAAATATGTGGTTTTGAGAACCGGTTACAAGATTTCTGATTGTATCAGTTATACACATAAAACTTTCTTGTTTCGGTTATAAAGCTTACAAACTAACTCCAATTGAGCTGATTCTTGAACCATCAGACTCATTTTTCCGAGACGAACAACTTTTGGGTTGAACACTTTTCAAAATTTGCATCAGAAAGGCTTCAAAAAATATGATATTCTAGAAAATTCCATGATAGTGGTCTGAATGAAATTTTCGGGGGTCAGATTGTAATTTTCAGGAAGTTTTCTATAAATACCCCAAGGTTTTCTGAAATCATAAAAATGGCAAAGCTTCTAAATCTCTCAAACTCATACCTTCACCCCCAAAACTTTCTCTCCACCAATTCTTGCTTGCACCGGCCACACTCCGACAGCCACTGGCCGATGCATCACCCCGGAAAGATACACCAGAGCTCCCACATCCTCCAGCTACCGGCGGCCGCCAAGGGACGCCAGAATCAGACAAAATGATGGGAAGAAAGGCGCGGTAATGGGTTAGTCGATCCCGATTCCTCGCTTCGTTTCACGACCCGAACCACCGGCCAAATCGAAGCCCTTGAAGAGTACCACAATGCTACGATGTCGATTTTGCGGAACGGTGCTTGTTTTCACGTGAATCGAGAGAAGAAGATTTAGATGAATAATGACTCATGATTAATAGTAACTCTGATCAAAATTTCGTCGATTCCAATGTGTTCGTGGGATCATTTGGAGTCCGTATATAGCCTCGAAATCTCAGTAAGACCTCATGAGATGAATAATGACTTATATTTAAATGTTCAGATGTATCCAGTAGCTTCGTAGAGTTATATTGATATAAATTGAATTGATTGAGTATTACTATATTGAATATGTGCTTTTGGTAGAACTCGAGTGAAAACAGAACGAGTTTGAACGATCCTATAGAATATGTAAGTTTTGGGTAAAAGTGGATTTTTGCTGATAAAGATATGTTTTAGTTTTGATGATAGTAATGAGTTATTTATGATATTACGAACATGTTTGAATAAATCCGGGAAGGTTTGGAGGGTTTGAGATCTTTCCGTAGCGTTTGCGAAAACTTTTTCAAAAGAATTTTCCAAAAATGCGTAAACCGAGAATTTAGGTGAACTGAAGGCTTGGAATAGTTTGTAATGGTGTTTAAGATTACTGAAATTGAAAACATTGAAAACGGACTTGATTTGGTTGTCCGGGAAAGATCTGAAATTTTATCGTAGTTTAGTCGAGATCTCAGTAAGATGTGTTTCTGATGATATTTCGTAATTTGTTTTGACATATGTGACTAGAACCTGGAGTGCTCGTGAAGCCAGGTAAGTAACCAATGCGATGTGTGCTCGAATCGTTCTTTTCATGTTTAAACATGTTTGTGTGTATATATATATATATATATATATATATATTTATGTATATAACTACATATACATATATGTAAAAACAATTGAAAGGTTTAAGATAGTTGAGTGAAGGATTTGAGGAAGACTTTCGAGATCGTGAACAATTGAATTATTCAATACCATCACATGTATGACCTTTGTCATTTCTATTATATGAAGTGAAAAGTTTGATGATTTTGATGGCTATATGTAAATGTTGATGCATGCAAGTGTATGAACACGTAATGTTTTGTGTATGTATGTGATGATAAACTGTGAATAAGTTTATTATTGTTTCACATAAATGATTATTTGTTTAGAGGTTGGGATGGTTAAGTGACATGAGGAAAGAATATAAGCTAAGTCTTCTCCAAAAAAATATGTTTACTTGGTAAAGATATCGAATTAAAAGTTTCTAGATAGAAATTCTAAAAATGAATATGATTGAACGATAAATGAAGAGTTATAACGACTGTGAGAGGTAAGAGATTTGATTTCGTAATAAGGTGTATTCTCGTATATTTGAAATATATATATGTATATGAGTATTTGAATGTTGTTTCAATTGTTTATCGTGTATGTGATTGTTTATAAGAAATTATGTGATGAATTTATGTTATATTGTGTGTGCACCTGTATGTATGTTTGATTGGATTATTTGAATGGTAGTAGTCGAGCTGGTTAGGAATCTGTTCAGACGGAATTCATGTCATACCTATTCTAAAATAGATAATGAGTCTCGTACGAGCATTGTGTGCGTAAGCTAGCCATATATTTGTATTGTTGACAATATATTCTCTGTTGTATTGATTGTTATGTGTGCTCCATGGTTGGCTACACGATGATTGCATGTATATCTGTGTGTATGTGTGTGTATGATATAACTTGTAAAATATACAGATATTGTATGCTTATGTGTAATGAATGAATGAATTTGAAAACTAATGTGAGCATTAGATGCTATAAAGTGTATTTGTTAAGTTGTATTGGAACGTATATATATGTTTAAGAACACTAAATTTTTAATTGCATGTATATAAGAAAATGTGTTACAGTATGTACGGGTGCATATGAATCCCGAATGTTAAGCTATTGTAAGGTCTCCATATTAGAAGAAAGATAAAAGAGGTTGTTTTGGTATAGAAGAAAGTTTATTTGGTTTATCGAAATGAGTGTATTTCATATATGTGCATTTGTAATAAAGTTTAAGAATGCGGCTTCAATTTTCTTGTGATTGGAATGGTTTCTATATAAAAAGACATATTGTATGAATTGAATATTTGGTTAACAGATTGGTGTATATGTGAATATGTAGACATGAGAAATTGACATAGGTTAAACATAAAAGGATAATAATAAGCTAATAAATCGAACTCATAATAATTTAGTAAATTTGATAACTGTTGATATGTTTGATTTATTTGTTTGTAATAATAGCATGGTTACTGATTGAGTTTTAATAACTCACACCAAACTAGTTGCTAGTTTTGCAGGTTGGATATCAGATAGGTCAACCACTCCAACTTTAAAGTCATGTTCGAGACGTGGATCACCCAAGCGGCAGTCACCCTCGCAAGTGTCCTGAAAAAGGTTTAGAGGCCTAAGAGTTGTGATTGATGTTCTGCTGTTTTCGTGCTGAGAACGTGAATTGTATTTAATAAGTTAAAGTTTTAATTGTTAATGATGTTGTGGGTAGAGCCCTTGAGCGTTGATATATGATATGGGCACGAAGCTCTTAGGAAATGTTTTTGATGTGTTGGTTTAGACCTGAGGTCCATTTTGATATATGATGTTTATTTTAAAATCACTTTGGTGCTGGACTGAGATCCAGGTTGTCCGATTTTAAGATACATCATTCCGAATTTTTCTTAAATTTAGAGGCTTATGGAGATGGGTCAATCATGTCTCCTGCCGGTAGCATCCTGCCTCTGGCGGGGTGTTATAGTTATAGTTTCAGAGTAAAGGTTAGGGTGCCGGATACTGCTGCTTTAGGGTATCCGATCATCTGAGTAAGTTTTCTGTTATGTATATAACATATTAGTTATATGTTTATTATTTGATTAATATTATATGGTATGATGTCCTATGATTTTGATTGATCTGGATGATTCGGATTATTGATATATGTTTGTGTACTATGAATATATGTATGTGTAAGGGTATGCTAAGTTAAAAGTATTAGGCTTGTATAGGTGTAGGACACTGAAATCGGTGCGCTGTTCTAGGCTCGCGGCCTAGTCGGGAGTACGGAATAGCCTACGAGAGACCAAACCGGAGAATAATGGAGTCACCACCCAGTGTGAATTGGGACAAAGATTTAAGGCCGTACTCACCCCTCGCAAGGGAAGACCTCAAACCGTTGGGTTCGGAATGGTCCCTTACTTATGCCACTTGTAATGAAAAGATTTGTGCAATAATCTAACCAAGTCTATGCAACCTATATACGCGAGAACAACCCACATCTAAGTTTGCATACAACCTATGTCTAAGTTCGCATGCATAAAAGTAAAACCTAAATCTAAGTTTGCATGGATAAAAGTAAAACCTAAATCTAAATTTGCATGCATAAAAGTAATTCGGCATAACGGCAAGCACGCAATCACATGAACGTATTAAATTGATAAACATGTCAATATAAATAAATAATAATCTAAACATGAACGTAGAAGAGACATAATTAAGTTTCTAATGCGAAAGAAATAATTAAATCATTCTTGAAAATAATATGCTAAACAACCTAGTCATGCATAAAAGTAACATACTATTTCTAATGAATCATGGATAAACACAAGATTGGATGAAATGAAATATGTGTGTCTCTCAAGCGGTACGTGGAGTTGTTTCCCAATTAAGAACCGCACTACCGTCCATTCGGATTCGGCTACGGAATTTACGTTTGGGTTTCCGTCCGATATACCACGAGAGTTGACACAAAATCATTCATCCAATGGCCACAACATACATGAATCAAAGAAATGCATGCAAATAAATAACAATAAATAATAAGAAAAAGAATGAGAATAGATAAAAAGAGTGCCCTCAGGTCTAACCTTTTAAGTTGTCTTGCGGAGGCACGTCACGCTGCTATCGGAAGGGTTAATGCTCTGCAACTCCTCTGGTTCATTGGTTCAAGATTTTCCTTCGTCACTTTGCTGTTTTAGGCTGCTATTTTCTCTGTTTTGAGATGCTATTTTTGCTATTTTCTTGATAGTTTTGCTATTTTCCTTACTATTTTTCTTGCTGTTTTTGCTGTTTTCTTGCTGCAATGGAGGGGGATTTAAGAGAGCTTATTCACGGCAATGGAGAGGATCCTTAGAGTGCTTGGGGCGTGAATGCTAGGCCTCTAAGAGTTTGGTTTGTGCTTTTTTTATAGGCAAAGGGTTGGAGCTTTCCTTGTACGGGAAGGGAAAGTATCCTGCAATTATGGGGGATATCTCCTAATTAGTGTGTCATAAGGAAAAAAATCTATTCACTTTAGGAAGGTAATTTGTGAGATTTGATTTGATTTTATTTAGTTTAGGCATGTGATTTAATTTAATTATGAAGGTAATTTATGGGATTTGATTTGATTTTATTAATTCGAGAAGGTGATTTATTTAGATTTCGACATGTGTTTAATGTGTTTGAATATTTTTGGATGTGATTTAATGGGCTTGGAGGCTTATGGGCGTGTATCATGGCTAGTTGGTGGGCTTGGTGTGTGGTTTGGTGGTGTGTGGGCTTGGGTGTGTTGGCTTGGTGTAGGTTGCAAGGTTTTTGGGCCGAGAATAAATTTTTAAAATAGAGATCCAGCGAGCGAACCCGCAGCTAAGAAAACGAATTAAGTCCAACAAGGTATTGTTTTCTGACTTTTCCCTTCCGATGTCCATTTCCTGCGTCTTCCATAACTTAAAGGGTAGTGCCTCCGTACGAGGCTCATCATCGGGACTTATATGTAAAAATACAATGCCTACAATAGGTATATATATAAGTAAGTAATGTGAATTTGAGGTGTTCTGAGGTATGAGAGATTTTATGATGTTGATAGTTCTGAATTATGAATTGATATTTTGAACGTTATTTTGAAAATTTGGTATTTGATTTTTGGCATAAAAGTGTTTTGAAAATAAAAAGGAAAAGAAGAAAGAAAGAGAAATTTCAGAGGTTTTGATTTTGATTATAAAAGATAAAGAAATACTTCCGCCTCGACACTTGATTCGCATTTCATGATTTTAGATCTATCAATATATTTCTGTCTCGGTGCTCGAAAATGATTTTGATGTTTTTAAATTATAAAACTTGTTTTCGTCGAGACGCTCAAGAATTTATTTCCGGTACGGTGCTTAATGATTTTATATTTTTGACCCTCCGTGGTGATCAAATATATTTCGTTCTAGATTGGCCCCCGGGGCACTCATTATGGGGTCCAGACAATCAGAAAATTGCAGGCCCGCTACCATATCGACTTGGTACGTACATTGTCCGATCTATGAGCACGACTGAGCAGTGGACGATCGGTATGTATTTTGTAAACATTGCATTAAAGATTTATTCTTGATTTATACATTTATTTTTGGGGGGAAATGATTTCAAAAGAATTACATTTTGAGTTGATGCAATTCGGTATTATTTTTTATATGATATTATATGATATGTTTCCATCACGATGCTTGATGTTTTATGTTTTTGACCCACCGTGATGCTCGTATAGGGGTTTGCGCAACTGCAGTGGGACATCTGATCCACTGTCGACAGGGGATCGGTTCGTTCATTATTCGATCTGTGCACTTGATTCGGGCATTGGGCGCTCATTTATGTTTCGTTCAGTGAGTTATGATGGATGCTCGATATGGATTTACGATGATGGATTTTAAAACTGATTTTTTTTTACAGTAAAAAAGTTTTTCAAATATATTTTTGGAATTATTTTTGAAAGAGATCGTTTTACGTTTTTTATTTCGAATAATGACAGAAGTTGACAGATTTCAGACTATCAACATCATAAGAGCATGTAGGATTATTTGTCACTTCTGGCATTGACAATGGATTTATTTGTTGATATAAGAGATTATGTTCGTCATAAGAATACTTATGTATGTTTATGGTTAGAAATGGATATTATGTGTACAGTGATGGTTATGTGTGCTATGTGGTCAGCCACACAAAGTTGTACGTATGTAAACTTTAATTTCGATGGCATTTACATATATGGTATAGAATGACATGGTGTGAAATAAATGACTCACATTTTGATTATGGACGATATAGATAATATGAAATTTGTGTTAAGTTTCCGTTTTGGATTGTATTTGATTGCATGTAAAGAACATATGCTATATTCCTCGTTTTAGGTGATGTATTTGATTGGCTGTATAGAATTCGTGTTCGAATTTCTTTTTCTGTTGATGATGAGTGTGAAATGATATGAGTTGCAATGATGTATGAATTACGAGGCTTTTGAAAAGATGCAAAGTGAAGTGACTTTCGAATACGGATAAGATCGTAATGTATATAAGATCGGTTCCGAATGATCAAAAATAAGGACAGAGAAATTTTGAGGATGAAATTTTTATAAGGAGGGGAGGATGTAATATCCCGAGTTTTTCGGAACAATGCCAGAAGGTTTCCAGATTAAAGTTAAGGATTTGGAACGAGATGGTAATCAAAATTCAGGGTTTATGTGTTGGGAAATAGATTGGAATATTTTAAAATGAAGATTCGTCGCGTTGGAAAACATGTGGTTTAAAGAACCGATTACGCGATTTCTAATTGTATCAATTATATGCGTAAAAGTTTCTTATTTCGACTATAAAACTTCCAAATGAACTCTGATTGGGTTGATTCTTGAACCTTTAGACTCGTTTTTCCAAAATGAACAACTTTCGCGTTGAGCACGTTTTGAAATTTATATCAGAAGGGCTTCAAATATGTGATATTCTAGAAAGTTCCATGATAGAGACCTAAAATAAATTTTCGGGGGTCAGATTGTAATTTTCAGGACGTTTTCTATATATACCCCAAGGTTTTTTGAAATCATAAAAATGGTAAATCTTGTAACTCTCTCCAAATCACACCCTCACCCCACAAAACTTTCTTTCCACCGGTTTTTACTTATACCGGCCACACTCCGGCCACCACCGGCCGACGCACCACCCCGGAAACATACGTCGGAGCTCCCCCATCCTCCAGCTGTCGCTGGCCAGCCAAGGGATGCCGGAATCCGGATAAATGACGAGAAGGAGGGCGCGATAATGGGTTAGTCGATTTCGATTCCTCGCTTCATTTCACGACCCGAGCCACCCATCAAATCGAAGCCCTCGAAGAGTACTACAAGGTTACGATGTCGATTTTACGGAACGACGCTTGGTTTCACGTGAATCGAGAGAAGAAGATTCAGGTGAATAATGAATCACGATGAACAGTACTCCGATCGGAATTCCGTTTATTCCAACATTTCGTGGGATTGTTTGGAGTCCGTATATGGCCTCAAAATCTCGGTAAGACCTCTTGGTAAAGATCCATAAATTTCAAGTTTATTGTTAAATGTTCGGATGTATCAAGTTGCTTCGTAGAGCTATGTATTGATATAAATTGAATTAATTTAGTATTACTATATTGAATATGTGTTTTTGGTAGAATACGAGTCAAAAATGAACAAGTTTGATCGATCCGATAAAATATGTAAGTTTTGGGTAAAAGTGGATTTTTGTGTATAAAGATGTGTTTTGGTTTTGATGATAGTAATGAGTTATTTATTATATTACCAAACATATTTGAATAAATCCGGGTAGGTTCGGAGGGTTTGAGATCTTTCCGTAGAATTTACAGAAACTTTTTCGAATTTTTTTTTGAAAAACACGTAAATCAAGAATTTAGGTGAACTTAAGGCTTGGAATGGTTTGTAATGGTGTTTAAGATTAATGAAATTGAAAACAATGAAAATGAACATGATTTGGTTGTCTGTAAAAGATCCAAAATTTTATCGTAGTTTAGTTGAGAACTTCGTAAGATGTGTTTCTGACGATACCATCACAGGTATGACTTTTTTCAGTTCAATGATATGAAGTGAAAAGTTTGATGATTTTGATGGCTACATGTACAAGTTGATGTATGCAAGTGTATGGACACGTAATGGTTTGTGTATGTATGTGATGATAAGCTGTGAATACGTTTATTATTGTTTCACATATGCGATTATTTATTTAGAGGTTGGGATAGTTAAGTGACATGAGGAAAGACTATAAGCTAAGTCTTCTCTAAACAAATATGTTTACTTGGTAAAGATATCAAATTAAAAGTTTCTAGATAGAAATTCTAAAAATGAATATGATTGAACGATAAATGAAGAGATATGATGACTGTGAGAGGTAAGAGATTTGATTTCGTAATAAGGTGTGTACTCGTATATTTGAAATATATGTATGTATATGAGTATTTGAATGTTGTTTGATTTTTTTATTGTGTATGTGATTGTTTATGAGAAATTATGTGATGAATTTATGTTATATTGTGTGTGCGCCTGTATGTATGTTTGATCGAATGATTTGCGTGGTAGTAGTCGAGCTGGTTAGGAATCTGTTTGGACGGAGTTCATGTCATACCTATTCTAAAATAGGTAATGAGTCTCGTACGAGCATTGTGTGCGTAAGCCAGCCATATGTTTTTATTGTTGACAATGTGTTCTCTGACGTATTGATTGTTATATGTGCTTCATGGTTGGCTACACGATGATTGCATGTATGTCTGTGTGTATGTGTGTGTATGATATAACTCTTAAAATATACGGATATTGTATGCTTATGTGTAATGAATGAATTTGAAAACTAATGTGAGCATTAGATGTTATAACATGTATTTGTGAAGTTGTATTGGAACGTATATATATGTCACTAAAATTTTAATTGCTTGTATATAAGAAAGTGTGTTACAGTATGTACGGGTGCATATGAATCCCGAATGTTAAGCTATTGTAAGGTCACCGTATTAGAAGAAAGATAAAAGAAGCTTGTTTTGAAGAGGCTTGTTTTGGTATAGAAGAAAGTTTATTTGGTTTATCGAAATGAGGGTATTTCATATATGTGCATTTGTAATAAAGTTTAAGAATGTGACTTCGAGTTTCTTGTGATTGGAATGGTTTCTATGTAAAAAGACATATTGTATGAATTGAATGTTTGGTTAACAGATTGGTGTATATGTGAATATGTAGACATTAGAAATTGACATAGGTTAAGCATAAAGGATAATAATAAGCTAATAAATCGAACTCGTAATAATTTAGTAAATTTGATAAACTGTTGATATGTTTGATTTTTTTTGTTTGTAATAATAGCATGGTTACTTATTGAGTTTTAATAACTTACACCAAACCAATTGCTAGGTTGGCTACCAGATAGTTCAACCACTCCAACTTTATAGTCATGTTCGAGACGTGGATCACCCAAGTGGCAGTGACCCTCGTAAGTGTCTTGGAAAAGGTTTAGAGACCTAAGAGTTGTGATTGATGTTCTGTTGTTTTCGGGCTGAGAACGTGAATTGTATTTAATAAGTTAAAGTTTTAATTGTTAATGATGTTGTGGGCAGAACCCTTGAGTGTTGATAGATGATATGGGCATGAAGACCTTAAGTAATATTTTTGATGTGTTGGTGTGGACTTGAGGTCTATTTTGATACATGATGTTTATTTTTGAATCGCTTTGGTGCTGGACTGAGATCCATGTTGTCCGGTTTTAGGATACATCATGCCATAATTTCGTAAATTTAGATGCTTATGGAGATGAGTCAATCATGTCTCCCGCCGGTAGTATCCTGCCTCTGGCGGGGTGTTACAATTGCTCCGGTGCTTACCATCACATATTTCACATCTCCCCATTACGTTCTGAAAAGGTTGGGCAAATGTTGTATGATTGGTTCTGACATCCAGTGATAGTTGTTGGGTTGGACAACAGGCCTCAGAAAACCGCGTTGTTGCTCCCTGATTTGGGGTGTATCTTCACCTCGTAAAGCTCGCAATTCTTTTATCACCCGATGAAGATCCATTTTCAACCACCTGAAAAAGAAAAGAAATAAATAAAAATTACAGATAAAAATAAAGAAAATTAGATACAAGTAAATTAGATAGCTTCAAAATTAATATGTCAAGAAAAATAAGTCCCCGACAACAGCGTCAAAAAATTGACCGGTGTGATCACACACGTAATGCAAGCGCACGTATCGTTCAAGTAGTATAAAAATATCGATCCCACGAGGACTTAATTTCAACTATTGTTATTAATTATTGATTCTATTTATTTAGGGGTAGCTAATTAAATGGAGAAGAGAATAATTGCTTGATTGGTTGGTTGAATGTGGTTTTATTAAATAAATAAATAAATAAAAACACAAAAGAAAATACTAAGGAAAATAAACAAAAGACACAAACATCTAGGGTTATGACTCCACACAATATTATTCTAATGATGAATTGATTTTCTTATACATGTGAAATAAATTAGTCTGTTAACCTGGAACACGAAGATATGCAAACGCCTCTGTCGATGGTCAGATGCAAACACCCAAATAACCCAATTAATCACATGTCTATGTTAACCAAGTTATCTGAATTCATTCAATTCAAGTTCCAATTATGTTTACCCCCACTCGACAGGTATATGTCTATTTTGGAAGGAAATCTATTAAGGGTTATCTATCCTTAAGTGAGATCGGGAGCTATTGAATATAAGGCTGAAACCTAAAATCCATTTTCCAAGTTCATTTTAAGTTTAACACATCAATCTTATTGATGATCAGGCAACAAGAAGCATTAAGCTTAAGATTCAATATACAAACTAAAGTATTACCTATAATATAATTGAATCAATTATTAAGCAAATGAATATTGTGTTTCATCACTTTCCTAGAATAAAAATAAAATGATGGGGGTTAGATGATCCACTTTTACTATTTATAACTTAGAAATCTCCCTTATTATAATATAGAAATTATCAGTGATATTACCAACCTACCATGTAGGCGGTATCCAAATTAAGTCAGATTTTCAATTAAGTCCGACCGACCATAAGGCGGTATTATTATTTGTTCATAAACCGACCATATAGGCGGTAATCATCTGTCACCTAAAGACTGGCCATATAGGCGGTGTCACATTTTGTCAAATAAATAAAAACAGCCATTAAGGAGGTATAACCTTTAGTCCATATTAAATTATAAATTCCATATTATAATTAAATGAGATTAATTTAAACTATAATAATAAAAATTTCACAATTCCCCCCAACGGAAATTTAACTATTAAACATAAAAGAATTGTAAAGAAAATAAACTACTAATATTGCTGAAAATAAAAATACAGAATTTAAATTACAAAAACTAAACACACAATATACAATCTTTAAATCCTTATTAGAACCTCAAGGAAAATATGAGATTTACAAATGAAATGGTTTGACATTTATATGCAAAATTTTGCCTCCACAATTTTCTCCACCAGACATGACACCAAATATGACACAAAATCCTTCATGTTTGGTGGAAGTTTGACAATTTCCTATTATTATTATTTTTTTTTGTTTTTGAAAATGACTTATACAAAACACACTTTCAGATATTTCATCAATTTCGGTCATAAAATCTTCAGAATTCGAAATCGTTATGAACATCAAGATTGTAGATCTTTGAGTATTCTTTAATCTGGAACTTGAATCATCTCAATCCAAGATCGGAGGAGAATGTTATGGCCAAAATACGAAAATTGTACAAAGTTGAAATTTCTGAAATTGTACTTCGTTAGAACGTCATTTCAAGTTTTCAACCTCCTAAATCCAAATGTAAAGTCCAGTTTTTGCCCTTATTTGTTCCATATGTTGTCTTGAATGAATCCATTGAGTCCCAATTTTATTTTATCTGTAAAATAAATAAATAAATAAATACACATCAAAACGTTCATAAAACTCGAGAAACTATACAAAATATTAAGTAAAAAAAACGGTACATATTAATATATTTTCCGCTCTTCAATAACCAACGAGGATTCTAAGGTAAAAGGTTTAATCACGAGTTTCTTATTATGAATTTTCTTTTCTCAATATCTTATATTTTGTACATATTCATCTGTTTATCTTTTTGTATGATTCATAGATTATTATTGTGATGTTCTTTTTCTATCAATATTATATTTCTCAAAGCTTTAAGCATGTACATCAATCATTTATTTTTAACGTTAAAATGCAATTGATACATCTTTCTACTTGCAATTTTTATTTTTATTTTTATTTTTTGGATAAAGTTTTTTTTTTTTTTTTTTTTTTTTTTTTTGCATCCGAATACTTGCAGATAATTTTGGCCTCAGTTCGATCACATGCAACTGATCATATCAAACCATACAAAGTCTTCTAATGGCATTTAACATCTTTTAAATTTAAATTCATCACCTATTGATTATATTATAAGAGTACACTTAATGGATTATTCAGTATAAATACCACGGATTGTTAATGAAGTGTTGTAGTTTAAAAACCCACTCTTATTCTTACTTTAATTTTTTTTTCAAATAAAGGACGTAAATAATCAGATTGACATCTAAACACTTGCCTAATCATATACTAACATACTCTATCGAGAAAAATTCAATAATAAAATAAAAAATTTAATCATACTATTTATGGATTAAAATCCTTAATTATGACATAAAAGTTAATTTTTTCAAATTACGAGGTGATTATCATGAGGGAAAAACAAGTCCCACATAAAAAAATGTTATAATAATAATAATAAAAAATAATAAGAGGGACCGCGTTTTTAATTTTTTGAATATATTGGTGCCCCTGAAAAAAAATAAAAATAAAAGGAGAATATTTCATGTCCCCACATATACTCAATCATAAGATTTGTGACCACACATTCTTCTCCATGTGAACTAAATAGAACAATTTATAAAAGATTTTAAACTTATGAAGACTTTGTGGTAAAATATTAAGATCTCTATGTGGTTAAATAAAATAATATAAATCAGAATATAAATTCACAGAATTCTACCCATAGATTTATAACATCTTATAATAAAACTATAAATAGTAAGCTCTCTTGCATTCATTTCCACACAAGAAAGAGCCTTAAAGAAATAATAATTAACAATGAAGAGTTCGTTATTAGCACTAGCACTTTTCTTCCTTCTCTTTGCCTTTGCTTCGAAACCTTCTTTGGCTTCTCGTCAGGAGCCTTCATTGCTTCGTTCCGATGGCAATAACTACGACGTCTCTGCAATCCGAGAATTTGTAGAAGATGGAATAGACCTAATCATGTCAAAATCCGACTGCCCAAGTAAGTAATATATGCTTTGTTTTGTTGGGTTAATATCATTGGCTAAAAATTTTGTATTAACTAACTTTTATAAATATTTGTACAGATAAGAGCTCATGGCCAGGGCTGGTTGGTAAAAATGGGAAGCTTGTTGCTGCATTTATAAAGTTACAGAATCCTTGTCTTAATGTATACTTATGTCCTGCTTCTGGTATTCGTTGCCTTACAAAGGATCTTAGGGGGGATAGGGTTCGTGTCTGGGTCGACAAGGAAGGGATTGTGGATAAAGTTCCTATAATTGGTTGAGTTTTCGACCATCTTCTATTTCGGAATGAATAAATAAAGGAATAATAATAAGTGGTGTAATTGTTTGTGAACTCTCATTCATGTTTGGATTAATTTGTGGCTTAACAATGTTGATCGTCAAAGCATGCATGTATTATAATAAAACATGTGTTATCCTTTATTATGTTTCCCTCTCTCATTTATAATGAATTATTCTCTTCCGCACAATTAAATTTATCAAATTAAATGATGTTTACTTTATTTATATTATTTTAATATATAAATATTTATTAATAAGTCTAAACACCGCCATTTATATAAAGTAAAGATAGATAAAATATTATATAATAATATTTGAAGAGATATAAGTCACTCACTTATATTAAAGAGTGAGAAGTAAAATCCAATTTAAAGAATCTTAATTGATGTTTATTTTGAAACTAATTTTGAGGATGTGACTTCTTCTATTTAGTAACTAAATAATATTTGAAGAGTCTTTTGGAGTTGCTCTAATATTTAAGAATACAAATTATAGTTTGTCAACTATTAATTAAGACTATTAGGTTGATCCAAGTGAAGGTCACTTGACAGCTATCAAGACTATCCTTAAATAACTGAGTAAGACTAAGGATATATTTTTAATGTATGGAGAAAATATTGTGATTCTCTGATTACTTAATAGTGTTTATTAGCAAAAATAAATGCTTTTATTATTATTTGAATAGAATTTATAAGTATTTCAAAACTTGTATAAAAAAAACCTCACACACTATACTCTCTACCAAACTCTCTTAACATGAAGTTTCCAGGATTTTACTTTCTTATTTGGAGTTTCTCACTAAGCTATTTTTACATAGAATTTTCTTGTTGAGGGTGTTTTAAACTCTCAAAAAAATTCTCAATTTATAGTGAAACTCAAAGCTCATTATTACAACAAATTAATAAATACAACTAAAAGAATTACTGGGGATACACTGGAACCCATGATTTGATGATGCTTAATACGTCTCACGTGCCAAAAATAATGACTGGGGGTTACACTAGAATGACTGGGGGTTACAATAGGTTTGATTTTCACTGTAATATCGAGTTACTTGTTCGCCACATGATTGTAACTTGGAGGCATGGTTTAGCTCTGATACTATTTCTTACCAACCATAAATTGAACTTATCTTTAAAAATCAACTTCAAAACATCTTGAACCATAATTGCTGAGATTACTTAATGTTTGCACCCAAATATATTCAGAGTCCAGCCCGGTTAATAAAAGAGAGCTCAGCTCAAGCCCAAATAATTAAGATAAAAATTGAGTTGCTTCAAAAGTGGAACATGGATTCAGTTTCCTCCATTATGATGCATTTTCCTCCAACTAAGATAGATAAAAGCATGGTGGACAAATAGTTATAGGAACATGGATGAGCAAATAATGGTAACATCATAAAAAGTAACATCATAAAAAAGTAGAGAAAAGAACCAACCAATGGGACAATCAAAAAATATATATATATATATACACAACATGTCTTTATGTATCAATTTTCACCGGTTAATTTTCATTCAAAGTCTTTGTACTTGTATCTATTTCAATTCTTGTAAAACTTTAGACTCAATAGATTTCCTCTATATTTAGAGTTTTATTCTAGTATAAGTTCATTTTTAGTAATTTTCAATTCCAATAATTTTCAATTCTGTGTCTTTATTAATCTAAATTGGTCATCTCTTTCAAACTTTAGATAAACCATTGACAATTACTCGTTTACAAAAATCGATCATTATCGTAGATTTCAACTTTAAGGACTCTCATAACACCCCTAACAACAATGATTTTCAGCGCCAAACACTTATTTATATCCGTCCGGGAGTCACGCGTAAATGAACTCAATTAGCTATTTCATTTCTGCCAATGTCACTTATACTAAACTATTTGGAATTTTCAATGAATTAAGGGTGGTTTTGGCAGCATTATTAATTATTTTAAAAGTTGGCTAGTTATTGAAATGCCAAAATGATTTTTTTTTTTTTTTTTTTTTATCTGATAAGAAACAAGGATTCAGCGGTAAAGATTTAATCACGTGTTTCTTATTGTGATGTTCTCTTTTTGTCAATATCTTTTATTTTGTACCTATCTTTTTGTATGATTCATCAGATTATTTTGTACCTATCTTTTTATATTGTGTACCTATCTTTTTGTATGATTCACCCAATTGAATTTAAGATTAATCTCTCAAATTTTTTACCCAATAATTTAGTTTAAATTAAGTTGAGGTTAGTCTTAAAATTGATAAGAAAAATAATAAATTTATATGGGTTCGATCCGACTTTTCATGATTATATTATTTGAATGATACGTGCGTTTATGTGTTAGATGTAAAATATTGCGATTAATATTATTGATTCAAAAGATATCAGGGCGGCCCTGCCAAGTGTCTAACATTTGATGGCCTGATTTGGGACACAAGGCAGAACACTGAATCACTGGATGACAAAATCAACAGTAAAAAAAAAAAGAATAAGTCCACTCTGATTTTTTGGATAGGTTGACTGACTTGTCATGCATGTGTCGAATTCAAATTATAATAAAGTGTATTATTGATGGCCTTTTTTATTTCATATCTCCATCTAAATTTAAAATAATAAATTAAAAATTAAAAAAATTCACTCACTCAATTAATTAGCTGACTCAAGGAAAAAAAAAACGTTGGAAAATAATTTTTTAGGCTTTTGTGGGAACGCATTTTAGACATAATTACAAGATGCATTACACTTCCTGATTAAAAGAACTTCATAATTACATTCGCTGTTATTATTCAATAATCTCATTTATGTAATTTTCTCATCTAAGAAATGATATTAGCAATTTTATAATAATTTCATTTAGATACTATAATTTCATTTATGTAATACTGTAATCTACCCGTATTTGCAATTTTTAATAATTTCATTTAGATACTGCGGACTGTTAATGAAGTATTGTAGCTTAAACCCACTCCTATTCTTGCTTTATTTTTATTTTTTAAATAAATGACGTAAACAATTAGACTGACATCTAAACAATTATCTAATCATATGTTAATAAGACTCTATCAAGAAAGTTTCATTAATAAAATATTAAGTTTAATCACACCAATTATGATTTAAAAGCCCTAATTATGGCATAAAAGTTAATTTTTTTTCCAAACTACCAGGTGACTATCCACAGGCAAAAACAAGTTCCACATAAAAATTTTAAAAAATAAATGAGGCACTGTTAGTAGAGAAAGTCTCCCTAGGACGAATGAGTCGAGAAAGGACAAAAAAGAAGATGTATCAAAGGACGAAAAGGGATGGAGAATGAAGAGGCGGATGTTGGTTAGATTTAGTGTCATCAAACAGTAATATAACTTGCAAACAAACAGATCAAAACAGCAAAAGTAGATATAGATGCATGAAACCCTAAAACCAGAAAATCTTCAAACAAACCAGAAAATGGAGAATACAGAGTTGTCCAAGTCGAGATGATCTCTGTCCTTAAGAACTTATTGGCTCCGTCACAGGTGCTTTACGGATTCGTTTTGCCAACGTTCTCCCAGGATTACTTGGATTCTTCTTGTTCAAGGTGCACTCCTTAACAAGTATGCGAACTTGGAATCAATGGTGAATCTCTCTCAAAACAAGGAAAACATAAATGCCTTTAAAGTTGGTGTCTTTCTGAATATGTCTTTTTCTATATTTCTAATATTGGAATTAAAGCCTTCTTATATAAGGCATGAAGGGGTGCCAATAGGGCACCCCTTGGGGTGGGTTGCAACCCTCCAAGGATTGCAACCTCCCATACACCCCTAAGGAATTCCAATAACATACATATCCATATACATCTCATATTTAATGAATTTTGAGGAATTTACAACAATCCCCCACAATTCTTCAAATATTCATATAGGCATGTGAGAGAGATACCGTGAGCTAAAGCTGCATCGAAATAGGTAGCTTTCGCCTTGAACCTTTCCTAGTGAATGACAATCGGATTTACTTGGCAAACCAGTGACCCATAGTCTTGAACTGTTCTGCCGTTGGTGTAAACCAAGACAATTGCCAACACACAGCTTTAATTCGACCATTTTCCCGTTCTACGATTGTGTTCATTTAGGCCCTGAACAACGGTCCTGGATTCATCAAGCACTTTAGGGTAACCCGCCTTTAAAGGTTCCCATGGAAGCGGCCTCACTTCTTACTTGAAATAGGTGATCTACTATGAAGAGGTAATCTGTCTTTACCCCCATTAGGACTCATCTCCTAATATAGTGATCATTAAAAGCCTTAGCTTATCCTAACCAATGACAGACAGCACTCAGCGTCATTATCGGAATGGGAAAGAGTACGAAACTCTTCAGTGCTTATTTTGAATTGCACAAAGTTTCTGTTGTCCCTTTTGAACCTAGATCTTGGGATCTCCAGTCAGCTAGGTTGGGTTTTCCACAGTGACAATTCTTAGATTATAGGCTTCAAGCCCATTCCCCTCGATGACTTCTCAACTTGCTCTCGAGGAAAACCTTTAGTTAGTGGATCCGCTAGGTTTTCCTTCGACTCAACATAATCGATCGATATTATGCTACTTGAGAGTAGTTGACCTATGATATTATGTCTCCGACGTATGTGTCGAGACTTACCATTATACATTGTATTTTGGGCTCTCCCAATAGCCGATTGGCTTTCACAATGTATGCTAATCGTTGGCATCGGTTTGGCCCAACTAGGAATATCCTCCAGGAAGTTTCAAAGCCATTCCGCTTCTTCCGCTATTTTGTCTAACGCTATGAACTCTGATTCCATAGTAGACCAGGCAATATATGTTTGCCCCGAGGATTTCCATGACACGGCTGCATTACCAAGTGTGAAAACAAATCCAACCGTAGATTTGGAATCCACTATATCAGATATCCAACATCGCTGTATCCCTCTAGAACAGCAGGAGGATATCTCTCGTAATGTAGCCCATATTTTGAAGTTTCTTATACCTCAAAACACTTACTATGGCTTTTCCAATGGTTATGTCCTGGATTGCTAGTATATCTGCTAAGCCTATTCACAGCTTGAGCGATATCAGTTCGTGTGCAACTCGTGAGATACATCAGATTTCCGATGATCTTTGAATACTCTAATTGCGATATGCTTAAACCAGTATTCTTTGATAGAGGAAGAGTTAGGTTAGCTACTCCAAATCTTTCATATCAAATTTGCTGGTTAACACTTCTTGGTAAACTGAATCAACTCATGATTATTACCAATTATCAGCATATCGTCTACATAGAGACATACAATGACATATCATTTTTGAGTTGATTTGGTGTATATACACTTATCACACTCATCGGTTTTAAACCCACTTGACAACATCTTTTTGTCAATGTTCTCATGTCATTGTCTAGGTGCTTGTTTTAATCCGTAAAAGAATTTTACAAGTTTGCACACCTTCTGTTCTTTTCCAGGAACATTAAACCCTTCTGGTTGTTCCATGTAAGTCTCTTCATCCAATTCACCATTCAAGAATGACGTCTTTACATCCTTTTGATGTATTTCAAGACCAAATATAGCTGCTATAGCTATAAGCATTCTACTAATGTGATACGAATCACTGGTGGATAGGTGTCAAAGTAAACAAGACCTTCTTTCTGTCTATAATCTTTTATGACAAACCTCGCCTTGTACTTATCTATTGATCCATCCATTTTCATCTTTCCAATTGTAGCCCAGTGGCTTACAACCTGGAGGAAGATCAACCAACTCCCAAGTATGGTTCTGTAGGATTGAATCAATCTCACTGATAATCGCCTCTTTCCACAGAGGTGCCTCCAAAGAAGACAGTGCTTCTTTATAGCTTCGAGGCTCATTTTCTAACAAATATGTCAGAAAATCGGATCTGACTCTTGGTCAACATGATCACTGTCCTTGACAGTATCAACAGCTCTTTTTGAGAGACTCTCTTCTTTGTCTTTCCTTACAAGGAAATGTCTCTTCAAAAATATTGCATTCCTTGACTCAATCATCACATTCAGATTGATGTCAGGAATCTCATACTTGTGTACCAAGAATCGATACGC
The DNA here is from genome assembly GCA_019454045.1 of Zanthoxylum bungeanum. NCBI lineage: Eukaryota > Viridiplantae > Streptophyta > Magnoliopsida > Sapindales > Rutaceae > Zanthoxylum > Zanthoxylum bungeanum. The sequence goes on from SKCR01031134.1 coordinate 22,216, forward strand.
ACTACTGTTGCAAGCATATCCGAAGAATATACAGTCAACAGTTTTAGGTCCTATTCCACCTTCTTAGGTTTAGGAGCCATCACCTTGGCAATTGGCAAGACACCCCCACATTTTCAGATATTTGTAGGAAGGTACATAACCTTTCCACAACTCATATGGTGTCTTGTCCAATCTTCTGTGAGGAAGCTTGTTCAGAACGTAGTTTGCGGAAAGCAGGGCTTTCCCCCACAAGTTCTGAGGTAAACCAGAACTAGTCAACATGGCATTCATCATTTCCTTCAACGTTCGGTATTTGCACTCAGCAATCCCATTTTGTTGAGGAGAATACGGAGCAATGGTTTCGTGAATAATTCCGTGCACAGAACAATATTCACCGAATGATGAAACGTATTCACCACTTCTATCACTCCTGATTCTTTTGATTTCCTTGCCAAGTTGATTTGCAACTTCGTTCTCAGTGTATAAAGCTCTCAACAGCTTCAGCTATGCTCCTCAGCAAATACACTTAACTAAATCTTGTGCTTTCATCGATAAAAGTGACAAAGTACTTTTTACCGCCTCTTGTTTGCACAAAATTCATGTCACATACGTCAATGTGTACAAGTTCCAAGGGTTCAGAACTTTGTTCTATGATGTTCTATGTATTTTTGCTTCAACACATGCCTCACACTCATGTTGGCTATCAATGCAAATTTAGGTATAAGGTCCATGTTAATTAATGTATCATAATTAACATGTCCTAACCTCCCATGCCATACATTTTGTGACTCAATAATATAAGCAGAAGTTTTAGCTTTATTAATAGCACAATTGACAGTCATTGAAAAGACCCTCAGCGAGGTATCATTTTCCTACATAGACATCATTTCTGGTCAATACAATCTTGTCAGAAACAAATACAAACCCGAGACCGAGTTCTTCCGAATATCTGGAACATGCAAACATTATTATATGTAAGCTCCGTTCCGGATATCATTTTCAGAACTACTGTGCCTTGTCCAACCACTCTAGAGGTAGACGAGTTTCCCATTGTCAGATGATCGCCGCCATCGACCTTTCTGATACGAGGAAAACATCTTGCTATCAGCACAGATATGACGAGTAGCCCCAGAGTCTACCCATCATTCTCTCGGATTCCCAACCTAGTTGGCCTCAGTTACCACTGTTGAGAGATTCATTTCTGAAATCTCATCAGTTAACTGCTTATCTTCAGTGACATAAGCTTCATATATCCTGCCATTGTCCTGAGATATCTTGTTTCTGCAGTCCTTTGTCATATGACCGCTCTTTTCACAGTTGTAGCACTTCCCATTGAACTTCTTGTTCGCTTGGGAAGAATCAGCTTCACTGTTCTTTCTTTTCTTGCTACCATTTACATCCTCAAAGATGTTGGCCTTAGACTCCATAGTCTTGTAGCTGGCCTTTCCGGACATCATGTTGTCCTGTTCGATCCTCAATCGAACTCCAAGGTCTTCAAGGCTCATCTGCTTTTTTTTTTCTGTGTTACAGATAGCTCCTGAAATCCTTCCATGATGGAGGCAACTTTTGAATTATGGTGGTAACTTGAAACGTCTCACAGAGTTTCATTCCTTCACCCAGTATTTCATGAATGATCTATTGTTGTTCACCCAACTGAGACATCACTGTCCTTGAAACTACCATCTTGTAGTCCAGGAACCTACTACGACAAATTCTTTTGTCCGGCATCTTCAGTTTTATACTTCTTCTCGAGAGATTCCCAGAGAATCTTCGCAGAAGTCATGCCTTGGTACACATTGTACATGGTATTGTCAAGACCACCCAACAGGTAGTTCTTGCATAAGAAGTCTCCAGACATCCAAGTCTGTTCTCGCTCTTCCTTGGCCAATTCAGATTCTCCCTCCACAGGACCCGGAAGATCTTTGAGGAATTTAGCCAACTGGAGAGTTGTCAGGTAGAACAGCATTTTGCTCTGCCACTGTTTGAAATTTGCCCTACCAAATTTCTCCGGCTTTTCTCCGTGAGAGACCGGTATTCTTTGATATTTCCGCTAGCCATTTGTAGCTGGAAATTCAACAGGGTTCAATCAGTCTACGAAAGACGAATTGCACAACGATCAACGAATGATCTTGTTCAAAGTGATGTACTAGGTAGTCACTTGTTGTTCTAACGGACGAAAGTTCCAATAAACACAAGTCATTGAATTTTAACTAAAGATTCTTAAGGAAAATTGAACGAACGAATATTCTTCAAACACCTTTCCAATAGGATCTTTTAGCAATTCACAACCCAGATTTACACTCTTCCAATAGCACAATTATTACGATAAGTGTAGATATATAAATGTCAATCAAGATTGGATGAAATTACTTGTGCAAAATTACACTTTAAATTCTCAACCAATTATGCAACAACCAATCAATTTCAACTTTATCACTATGTGTATGCTTGTGATAATTGAACAACCTAATAATAACTTGAATCTATACTACCAAGATTAATGTGTTAACAGTATATGACTAACCAAGTTAATATTATTTAAGTTTGCAGTTTCTAAGAATTACAGGACTATTTCGTTAGTGTCACGTTCGTATCTACGTTCGAACGAGACTGTCCAGTGTGTGTGCGTTCGTGTTGCGTTTGATAACGCGTTCGTACGAAGTGTTTCCAAAGAGTTCACGTTCGAGTAGCGTTCGTGAACGCGTTCGAACGGAATGATTCCAGAGAGTTTGCGTTCGAGTTGCGTTTAGGACGCGTTCGAACGTTCTAAGGCAGAAGGCTTGTGTTCGAGGTGCGTTTGAAGACGCGTTCGAACGTTCTTACGAGAATTCAAATTTTTAGCCTTCGCGTGCGTTGGGCGTTCGAACGCCCTACGGGTTTTTCATTCACAGATCGTATTTTCCAGAAAATATTCAAACCCTAAGATGCAAATTACTATCTAATAACACGATACAATAAGTTCTTAAGATTGTTGGTTAGATTTAGTGTCATCAAACAGTAATATAACTTGCAAACAAACAGATCAAAACAGCAAAAGTAGATCTAGATGCATGAAACCCTAAAACCAGAAAATCTTCAAACAAACCAGAAAATGGAGAATACAGAGTTGTCCAAGTCGAGATGATCTCTGTCCTTAAGAACTTATTGGCTCCGTCACAGGTGCTTTACGGATTCGTTTTGCCAACATTCTCCCAGGATTACTTGGATTCTTCTTGTTCAAGGTGCACTCCTTAACAAGTATGCGAACTTGGAATCAATGGTGAATCTCTCTCAAAACAAGGAAAACATAAATGCCTTTAAAGTTGGTGTCTTTCTGAATATGTCTTTTTCTATATTTCTAATATTGGAATTAAAGCCTTCTTATATAAGGCATGAAGGGGTGCCAATAGGGCACCTCTTGGGGTGGGTTGCAACCCTCCAAGGATTGCAACCTCCCATACACCCCTAAGGAATTCCAATAACATACATATCCATACATCTCATATTTAATGAATTTTGAGGAATTTACAACAGCGGAATCGTCCAATACATATAGAATCATGATGAACGAAGAATGAATTTCCCAGCAAAAGAAGGACGATGAAAGAAGAAGCAATTAGAACGATTACCATACGAGCAGGTGCCTTGCAGTTGATCCCACGATCTAGCAGTTATTAGAGCACACGACTAGGCAGAAACTCCCACGATCTAGCAGTTACCAGAGTGCACAACTCCCCAATTGAATACACGATCCAGCAGTTACAGACAAGCATGAAACGTGGGGGTTCTTGAACCAAGGGAAGCAAAACCGTTTGAGCGGTTAACAAGACTCTTCATTATAAAAGGTATAAGCATAAGGAAAAGAAAAGGGGCAGAAGAAAATGAAGACTCATAATGAGCAGTTATTTTAATTTCCTAGCTTTGTAATATGTAAAATTGTAATTTGTGTGTTTATGCCCCTTAGAGGTATTTTCGTGGAATCAAACATCCCTTTTTGGGACTTTGTCTCGGGAGGTTTGGACCTTACATGCGTAATGATTAAAAAATCGTGCAAACAGTTTTTGGCAACCACGGTGGGAGAATTGGTGTAAGGAGTGAAGATGCCTCCGAAAAAAAATACACAGACTGGCTCAAGTATAAAGGAATGAGGATTGGACCAAACCAGCCAGCCTCACGTTCCGACGGTAGTGGTCATTTTGAGGGTCTAGTAGAAGCAAGCAGATATGACACTATGCGAGAGTTCAACCCTAATGTGATTTGCACCTTGTTCGGCGAATTCACCCAGGATGTTATCGAACATGTTAGGCTTCAAAACACTCGCGTCATAGATAAGTTTACTTCGATTAGTAATTCGCATTACGAAAACATGTCCAAACAGCTGAGCTCATTAAATGAGTTAATGACCAAATGTGTGAACGGGGTAACAATCCCACCATAGACTACACTCCCTCCTTCATCAAGTAGTCATGAGGCTGGTCCATGTAATGGTCTGCCTCTACAAGGTATCACTGCCTCGAAAATACCTCGAGGGGGAATAAATCCTGGTGGTATTGGCCCAAACGTGGTACAACATGAAGTAATGTTGCCACAAGGTTTACAGGTGCAGGGTCACAACCACGTCCCATTTGTAAGAGGACCACAACCACTGCCTTTAGGGGTGCCATTCAATGGCAACGAAATGTTAAGATAACAAATGGCCGAGATTCTCCAAAATTAATTCGGTCTGGAGGTGTGGCCAATTCAGCCAAGATATCAAAAACCGTATCCAGAATGGATCGATTTAGTGTGTCCATGGCCCGAAATTACAAAATAACAGAGTTTTCTCTGTTCACATGATCTGGAGAAATTTCCACTATAGAACATATAGGGCGATTTACCCTTCAGTGTGGAGAGATGAACAATTTCCATAAGCTGAGATTATTTTACGGCTTGTTGTCAGGAATAGCTTTTTCCAGGTATATCAGCTTGCCACCCAATTCGGTGGAAAATTAACACCAAATGGAGTAGTTGTTCCATGAACAATTCTATAAAACCGAATTTGAGGTAAATCTGGCCGATTTGGAAAATTTGAGGCAGTTGCTAGGAGAATGGGCCGAAACGTTCTTACAAAGATTCAAAGCGGAGCGATGCCGATGCTACGTGCCTTTACCAGAAAAGGAATTCGTGAAAATCGTTCAAAGTTGTCTTATTTTTGACTTGAAAATGAAGTTTCAAGATCAAGAGTTTTGAGGCCTTCCCCAACTCACTACTAGTTTGGTGCGATATAAACGGTTATTGAGAGAGGAAGAGCAAATGAAGAACGCTAGTAAGGGAACTTATTACATGAACGTGAACTATGAGATTGGTGAAATGAATGTTAAATCGGCTGACTTATATCTAGCCGAATTAATAAAAGGAAAACCATATGTTTGCAAGATGTGGGCCGAACCACGTATCAAAGTAGAAAATGACAAAAATAGTATGACATTTTCTTTTGATATCACTAAGGTTGATGCCATATTTGATCAATTATATAAAGACAAGCAAATTAGATTGGGCGACCGCCACAAATTGCCAAGTCCCGAGCAAATCAAAGGCGAAAAGTACTGTAAGTGGCATAATACATGGTCTCATTCAACTGACAGTTATCTTATTTTTCAGAATGTGTTATAGGACGACATAGAATCTGGATGAATAACATTCGAGAAAAAGATTGCAGAGGATGAGAACCAAAGCTGTTGGAGTTGAATATGATCAACTCTGACCTCACTAAAATGAATTTGCCAAAATTCAAGCGGGTTCTAGTTGAGGATCAAAACGGTCATCGTCCTAGTGCTCTAGAAAGGATAGAAACGCCCTAAGAAGGAAGGGTTCCACAAAATTTGTACGTACATTGCTAGAACGGTATAGAGTGGATGAAAGAACTGGAAGAGACCTGTGAGAGGAAACCATTGAAAAAGGAGTCAATAACATGACAGCCAAGAACCTTCGCACCAAGGTTCTATGGAGAACATTCAAACTTCATCCAAAATATCAAGATATTCAGGCAAAAGATTCATCGACCCAATGTGTGGCATTCGTACCATCGGTCGCATTTATACCATCAACCAGAGAAGTGTTGGGTTTCTAAAGTGTCCCAAGATCATTTCAGAAATGAAAGTAGTGTGAATACTCAAAGAAGAATGACATAATCATACTTACAATGAACGGATTTTGGATGTGTGTAGAACAAAAAAAAATTTCCTTTGAGAAGTCTCCAAGCTCTCATCTTTGAAGTTGAAATCCAAGCTCCAAGCTTTGATGTTGATTCCAAGCTCAAGGATTGGTTTCCCTATCACCTTTGAATGATTCTTCAAGTGCTAGCTTGGGAAATTGTTGCAACAAAAATTCCCCTAAAATGCTTGTGAAATTCGGCCTAGGTGAGAGAGTTGGGAGTGTTTTTGTTTTTTTTTTCAAAACAATTACACTTATGAAAAGTCAACACCAAAAAAATGGTATATGCTTTTCCAAAAAGAATAAATCAAATTGGAGGGAAAAATTGCCATAATTGCCTCCAACTACTCCCATCATGAATATTGACTGGTTGTCAATCACTAAAAAGTGATTGGACTTCCATCACTTACGTGACTGATGATGTGACTTGTGGGCCCCACTTTAATTCAAAATTCGATCGGGCCCGCAAACATATTCCTGGCTCGGGTTCGTTAATTCCGAATTAACGAATTTTATGTTGCGACGTAATTAAATCAAATTTAATTAAATAATTGTGCCTAGCAAAATTACTATTCACGTTGCTCGCGAATTAATTCTAAATTAATTCGTTAGCCCGAATTAAAATCCAATTTTAATTCTGCGTCGAAATCTAATTTCGTTTAATATATCGAATATATTATTTTATCGTTTAATTCCAAATTAATCGTTCTCTCTCTTCAATTAGTATTTTATCCTAGATAAAATCTTACCGTAATTAATCCTATATTAATTATTTTCGAATAATACTTCATCGGTGAATCTTCGGAAAGCGACCCATGAGATCCCTGGATATGTTGGCAGTAAATCCGATCGTCGGACTATCCGAACACGTACGTACCTCGTACTACGTTTTTACCTATATACGAGACATGGTTGGCTTCTAGCAAAGCACCGTGCCTACCCAATTCTCCAGAAATATTCTTAAAGGAATATGTAATCTATGTCAGGCGTAGTATACGTAGTATTGCGTATTACGATCCAGTATTGGATGTCACATGTAGGCCTGGGGCTGGAATAGTGTCTGCCCCGTTCGAAGCATATATCGGATAACAAGCAACTAGTCTCTTTTATCGGGTAATCATGACCTAGTCATATTATCCCGATGGTTGCAACACATTAGAGCACAAGTTCTGTATCTCTGTGTGATCATCATCTTCATATGACTGAAGTGATACTTCCGTCTTGACATCACACCCAATACACTACGATTCTCAATAAACCCAGAAGAGGCGTACACAAAACCTGTTAAAGTCCCGGACGACCAAAACCAAAGCGTATTGATTGACGCAAGTACTAGCAATGTAAGTCTCAGGTTAAGACCAAATACACCTACCCTGATTCGGATTCCCATAGACACATAATCATACTACCAATGGGATTCCGAGGGGTCTATCCAGAGCGAAGTTGTTTCCGTACCATCGGTAAACACAACCTCCTATCACACTTGCATAAGTATCCAATACTTAAATATATGATAACTATGATGTTACGCTTACATAACACGCACAAGTGCAATACTAGTATATTCCGCATTATCGATGTCCAGTCTCGATAATACTACGACTAGGGATATTTAATGATTAAACCATTATGGATTGATATTGTCTCATATCTTATAATCCGAAACTAATCATAAGGACTTTTACCATTTATATATTAAAGTAATCAAATTACAAAATGATAAAATGTAATTTCCATTGTCACATAGTTAATTTGTACAAAAACCACAATGTATTTTACAAATAGTGACGCTATGGGTCATAATTGTCTAACAATCTCCCACTTGGTCTATAGCCAGTCACTCAGACATCTAATACTTGAACTATGTACATATCGCTCAAACTTTTGCTGAGGAATAGCTTTCGTCAGCGGATCTGCAATGTTATCCTCTGATGCGACCTTCTCGATCTTCACATCGCCATAATGTATGATCTCACGAATCAGATGGAAACATCAAAGAACATGCTTGGATCGTTGATGAGACCGTGGTTCCTTAGCCTATGCTATAGCCCCGTTATTGTCACAATACAATGGAACGGGTGTTAGACAATTATGACCCATAGCGTCACTATTTGTAAAAGACATTGTGGTTTTTGTATAAATATAACTATGTGACTATGGAAATTGCTATTTTATCATTTCGTAATTGGATTACTTGAATATATATGTGATAAAAGTCCTTATGATTAGTTCCGGATTATAAGATATGAGACAGTATCAATCCACTTAGGTTTAATCATTAAATATCTCTAGTCGTAGTATTATCGAGACTGGACATCGATAATGCGCAATAGACTAGTATTACACTTGTACGCGTTGTGGGAGCATAACAACATAGTTCTCATATATTTAAGTATTGGATGCTTATGCAAGTGTGATAGGAGGTTGTGTTCACCGATGGTACGGAAACAGCTTCGCTCCGGATTGACCCTACGGAATCCCACTGGTTGTATGGCATTGTGTCTATGGGAATCCGATTCAGGGTAGATGTATTTGGTCTTAACCTAAGACTTGCATCGCTAATACTTGCGACAATCAATACACTTTAGTTTTGGTCGCCCGGGACTTTAACAGGTTCTATGTCTGCCTCTTCTAGGTTTATTGAGAATCGTAGAGTATTGGGTGTGATGTAAAGATAGAAGTATCACTTCAGTCATATGGATATGATGATCACACATGGATACATAACTGGTGCACTAATGTGTTGCAACCATCGGGATAATATGACTAGGTCATGATTACCCGATAAAAGAGACTAGTTGCTTGTGATCTGATATATGTTTCGTACATGGCATACACTATTTCAGCCCCAAGCCTTGCATGTGACATCCGATGCTAGATCACTATACGCAATACTACATATTCTACGCCTGACAAAGATTGTATATTCCAGTAAGAATATTTCTGGAGAATTGGGTAGGCACGGTGTTTTGCTAGAAGCCAACCATGTCTTGTAAATCGGTTAGCACGTAGTACGAGGTACCCACTTAATCGGATAGTCCGATAACCGGATTTATTGCCAACATATCCAGAGGTCTCTTGGGTCGCTTCCCAAAGATTCACCGATGACAGTTGACTTAAATTATAATTAATCTGGGATTAATTAAGAGAGAGAAAATTAATCGGGGATTAATTGAGACATTATTTAATCTGGGATTAAATGTGTTCGGAAGAGAGAGAACGCGATTAATTTGGAATTAATAGGTAAAATGAATTTAATAGTTAAATTTGATTTTTCTATTTAATTTATTGATATGGGCAAAAATTAATATATCGGATATATTAATAAGAATTGGATTTCATTACGAAATTAAAGTCGTACTTTAATACGAACGAACGGATTAATTTAGAATTAATTCGTGAACGACATTCGTAATATATTTACGAGGCGTCGTTATTTAATTAAATTATATTTAATTATTTAGCGACGAAAATTAATTTAATCGGATTAAACAGATCCGAGCCGCGGCGAACATTCGTAGAATCCATTTGAATTTTGAATTCAAATGTGGGGCCCACTTTAAATGTGGTGGTTGGAAGAGTGGTTGGCATTTATGCCAAAACCACCAACTTTCCAACCACTTGGAAATGGTTTTGGTGAAACCAAAAACCCAACCACCTTGTTTAGGTGAAAAGGGTAAATGGTTTTCACCAAAAGCCTTCTCTATCTCACTTTGAACACACACAACACAAATTGAAATCCTAAAAAAAAGGCAAGGGGCGTGTGACTTTCCATTTTCTCTCTTTGATTTTGTGGCAAAATCATTCAAAGCTAGCACTTCAAAGATCAACAAAGGTGATATGGAAACAACTCAAAGCTTGGAATCAACATTCAAAGGTTGGATCTTGGATATCACTTCTCAAAATTTAAAATTCCAATCCGTTCATTGTAAGTATTTTCCGTAAAATTATAATGATCTTAATCACCCACATTCATGCTTAATAAATCCTTGGCATGTTCTAGGAACACTTACAATGGTATCATGAGCCAATTTTAAGCATGAAAAATTCTAGGGTTTTTGAGACTTTAATTTGAGGTTTTTATGTTTTGAGCATGATTTCTTCAAATTGATTGTTTGAGTATGCTTAGAATATGATAACTTAGAGTTATGCATTAGTAGATTTGAGAAAAATGGATTGGATCAAAATTTAAAAATCTTCTTACCTTGGCTGAATGTGAAGGCAGTGGACTGCTCATTTGAAATATTTTTTTTACGACATTGGATGTGTTTAAATGCATGATTAAATGTTGATTGATGGTTTGATTAGAATAGAATCAAAGTGAATAATTATTATGCTAAATTCAAAGAGCATGTTGAGCATGAAAATGATATGTTTTGCTTCAATTTGTGTTGAGCATAAATTGATTAACTTAAGCATGATTAATTAATTAATTGGTGTTTTGGAAATATTAAGGTTAATTGATTAATCATGGCTAATACACTTTAATTATAATAATTATAATATTTAGAATATTAAAATTATAATAATTGGCCTTTAAAATTTAATTGGGCTAAAAAGTGTGTATTTGGGCTTAATGGGCTTGGTTTGACCAAGTTTGGATTTGGACTTTTGGATTGGATCCAATTGGGCCCAAAACCAATTCCATAAAGTTCAAATATATCACTTGGGCCTTTAAAGAATTTAATTGGGCCTAATGGGCCTAAATTGATTTGTTGGCAATATGGTGATTCTTATTGGGCCTTGGCATTTTGGGTTTGATCCATTATGACCAAAGCCCATGCCTTAAAAAATCAATTAAAAGCCCATTGGACTTTAATTAAAATGGACATTGGATGTTATTGGGCCTTTGAGACCCATTAAGATTGGATTTGGAATCCAAGTCTTTAAGGCACATAAATAAGTGTAAGTGTTTAATTTGGAATTAAAATGGAATTAGTATTGAATACATATAAATTAGATTTAAAGTTGTAGTTCGATATAATTCAAAAATACGTACTTAAAAGTATTTATTCTTAAACGAGTTGGACTCGTGTAAATCAAATCGTTGTTTGAACATTGGATGGTCATTAATTCAAAGATTAATTAATTGGATTAGATTGATTTAATAACATGCTTTGTATGAATACATGAATGTGTTGTATGAATAATGTATATCAGATGGATATTAGAAGGGTGAGGGCAATTTTGGAAATTATTGTAATAAATTTAGAATTTATTAATTGGACCTGCGTGTCCAGCCTTCTATCTCTTTACTCTCTGTAATTCTCTTCTCACCAATTCCCCTCAATATTAATGAGGTTTCTTTATTGTATTATGTAATTGGGTAGAAGTTAGAATAGTTCTAGCTGGGGAGAGGAAATAGAGTGATTTTTTCTAGGAACAATTTGACAAATATCCATCCGTATATCATTATTAATTTATTACGCACCTTATTATGTTTTAGATTGCATGTTTAAGGATGTATGATGAGACCTAATCAAAGATAATTAATTGGTTGCCAATTACGCGAAAAACCCTCAACAAATATTAAGCGTTTTCCTTCCATTGAATGATTCATTCTTAAGATCCAATATTGACATTAGTTTGTTGGCCAAAGTCAAGACCTTTGTCCATTGCGGATGTGTTTGAATCATGAAGGCTTTGTTACATATCGCATGTCTTGGGCAAGTTGTGGTTTGTTGGCCAAATTCAAGATCACCTCTTGTTCATCGAAATGGATTACAAAGCTTTCCAAAGTCAATGGGCCACGATTAACTGGAATCATTAAGCTTGTTGAGCCAAATCCAAGGCTTAGTTGATTCAGAGGAAAAGGTTAGGCAAATATATTGGATATATTGGCATATGTATTGTATATATGTTTTGGACTTGGAGGTCCACCTACCGGACCTAGGAATTGGATGAGATCCAATTGATCTTAGAGATCTACCTAGTTAAACACCATATAACTTGTTGGCCAAAGTCAAGGTTGTATGTTATTTAACGGGATCCTAGCCCACTAGGAAACTATGTTTCCCGAGTACTCAACAGAGGGTTAGAGGCTCGTCGAAAAATAGTGGGAGTCTAGTATTGAATTTGCAATTTCATTCAAATATGATAAGTGATATTTATATCACTATTTCCCACTCATTTAACTTAATATTTTGTATAGTTTCTTGAGTTTTATGAACGTTTTGATGTGTTTTATTGTTATCTTGCAGATAAATAAAGTTTGGACAGCACTGGAGGCAATTTGGGGCAAAACCGGACAAAAATGCGTCAACAGGGATATTTTAGTCTTCTGCGCGTCGCGACGCTGGAACACTGCGCGCCGCGACGCCCAGCGTGAGCCGATCTGCTAACATGCGCCTGGTCAACAGTCAACAATTTGAGAAGTTTTGACTTTGCTAAAATGCGCCGTGCCACGTGTCACCATCACATCCCATCTGCTAACATGCGCCGTGCCACGTGTCATCATCATATGCTGCCGACACTCAGACTTGACACGTGTCGCCTCATCATCAGCCATGTCAGCGGTCAACGAGTCAACTTTTCCATGTGTCACGCCTCGTCATCAGCCACGTCACAAGGTCAACGATGTCAACTTGCCACGTCAGCCTCAGCCAATCACAACGCGACACGTGTCGAAATCCTATTATGCCGACAATTGCAACACGCGTCTTCGCCACGTCAGCGCCACGTCATCGCCACGTCATCAATGACGTCATCACAATAATTGAGAATTAGCCGCCTTGACACGTGTCGCATGTACAGTCAGCCGCCTTGCTACGTGTCGCCTTCTCATTGTGCCACGTCGACGAATCCAGCGTCGCGACGCGCGAACAGTTCACGAACAGTAAAAAATTTTGCTATAAATAGAGGGCGAATTTTCAGTTTTTAGTACACCTTTCTCTCTCACTCCTTCAATGTAATTAGGGAGTTTCTCTCTCTAGAATTTTCGTTTTTATTTTTTTTTTTACTTTTGTAATAATTTTAATTACTTTTTGTAATAATAGTAATCTACTTTCTTATTTTACAGTTTCTACTATTCACTATGCGGAGGTAACTTCCCTATGCTAGGGTGAAAGGTAATTATTTTACTATTGCTATTTAGATTAATCTCCCTTAAAAATAATATATTTACTATTTAAAATTCTGATTAATAAAGGAATACCGCTATATTGGTCGGTTGGTAATTTAATTTTAATCTGGTTTAAACCTGACTAATCAAGGAATACCGCTATATTGGTCGGTTGGTAAATTTATTTTCTGTTGGTTTGAACCTGATTAATCAAGGAATACCGCTATATTGGTCGGTTGGTAAATTTATTTTGGTACCGCCTTTATGGATGGATTATGGACAAATATTACCACCTATATGGCTGGTTGGACTTAATTTGACTTAATCAGGATACCGCCAGATTGGTCGGTTGGTAAAATATTATCACAGTTTATATATTATTTTATGGGAGATATCTAAATTAGTAATAGTAAAAGTAATTCCTTTTGCCTTAGCATTTTATTTCATTTGTAATTTTCTTTTCAGCATTTTACTTATCGCAATTACTTTTCAGCATTTTCATTTTATGTCTTTTAAGTTCTTACAAGCCCTAGCTATGTGTCATAACTAAGTTAGTAATCTAGGGTTGTGATGAAATCCAATATCACCGGTTTATAAGGGTTAAATTATAATTTGGGTAATATAAAGATTTATTTATTGAGCCTTAATCTTAATGCTTTTTATTAACTGGCCACTAATAAAATTGATAAGGTAAACTTAAAATGAACTAGACATAGGGATTTTAGGTTTAAGACCTTAGACTCAATAACCCATGATCTTCCTTGAGGATAGATAACCCTTTAATAGATTTCCTTACAGGATAGGAATATACCTGTTGGGCGGGGGTAGCTATAATTGGAACTTAATATTAATGAATCCAGTTAATTTGATTGACATAGACATATGGTTTAATTAGGTTAAATTGGATATTTGTAATTGACCATCGGAAGAGGCTTTTACATAATTTAGTGTTCCAGGTTAATAAATCAATATTTTACCCAATTATAAGATAACCACTTCATCTTTAAATAATATTGGAATAAATCACAACCCTAGATAGTTTTAATATTGAATTTTCTCAAAATATCTTTTCAACCAATTTTAGTTACTTGCCTTTAAATTTAGAATCGTCGCCATTTCAAATCAATCAAACAACCTGATAGATATTAGTAATCATTTGACCTCATAAAAATTAATAGAATAGATTTTAAGTCCTCGTGGGATCGATACTTTTTATACTACTTGAACGATACGTACGCTTGCGTTATACGTGTGTGTTTACGCCGGTCAAGTTTTTGGCGCCGTTGCCGGGGACTTAGTTATCTTTTACTATTAGTTTACAAGTTAAATTTGTTACTTGTATCTAATTTCTTTTTACTTATTATTTTTGTTTTATTGTGTTTCAGGTTCTCAGACACTTCATGAGACGAACCAGAAGCTTTGAAATCCGACCGCTTGACCCAGAAATTGAAAGAACTATCAGACAATTGAGAAGGGAAAGGCGAGAAGGCAAAAAAGCTTTAGTCAACATGGAACCTGAACCTTTGGAGGTTGCACCACCAATTCCCATTCGAGACAGAACCATTCCGGTGGTAGATGGCCTCATTTCCTGTATTGTTCTTCCTCATTTACCAGCAAATGCGGGTGACATCAAAACTTGCATTCAGATGATTCAGCAAACAGTTCAGTTTGGAGGAAATGCAACTGAAGATCCTAATGCTCACATCAGCAGCTTTCTGGAAGTTTGCGGCACTTTCAATTACAACCGAGCATCAGAAGAAGCAATGATATTGAGAGTTTTTCCATATTCCTTGAAAGACAGAGCAAAAGCATGGCTACATTCATTACCAGCAGGTTCTATCACAACTTGGAACGCTCTAGCCACAAAAATTCCTTGCAAAATACTTTCCACCAGCCAGAACTGCAAAGTTGAGGAATGACATCACATCCTTTATGCAGCAAGATTCAGAATCCCTGTACGAAGCTTGGGAGAGATACAAAGATTTTCTCCGGAAATGTCCTCACCATGAGATTCCAAAATGGCTTCAAGTCCAAACTTTCTATAATGGACTTTCTGGACTGATGAGAACCACAATCGATGCTGCTGCTGGAGGAGCTTTAATGGCAAAAGGAGAAGATCAAGCCTGGGACCTAATCGAAGAAATGGCCAACAAGAATTCATTATGGCCAACAGAAAGGAGCATTATTCAAAGAATTGCAGGAATCTATGAAGTTGGAGCTAATACAGCACTCAACACCAAACTAGATCAGATATGCAAATTCATGGAGACTCTTACCACTGGATCCACAAGTTCACCATATGGAGGAGCACCAGAACCAAACCAACTTGAAGAGACGGTGAATTATGTTAACAATTTCAACAGACATGGGAACAATCCATATTCCAACACCTACAACCCAGGGTGGAGGAATCATCCTAATTTTTCATGGAGCAACAATTCAGGGCAAAAGAACTATCCACCACCTGGATTCCAGCAACATAATAAAGGCCATGAGCAGACAAATGAACCAGTATTGGCAGAGATGCTAGCTCAATTAAAAAGATATGAAGCCATGATTCAGAGCCAATCAGCTTCCATCAAAGCACTGGAGAATCAAATCGGACAACTGGCCAACGCTCAGAGTTACAGACCACCAGGCAATCTTCCCAGCAACACAGAACCAAATCCAAGGAACCGAGGGAATGAGCAATGTCAAGCCATTACTTTAAAAAGCGGTACTGAGATCAACAAAGATGTTGGAGTCCAGATATCTCAAGAAGAAGTTCCAAAAGAAGCCGAGAAGAAGAAAAACAGATGGAAGAAAAAAAGCAAAGCAAGGAAAAAGAACCAGAACAAATCACTCCACCACCACATTTTCCTCAGCGTCTTCAGAAAAGCAAAATGGACAAACAGTTTGCTCGTTTCTTGGAGATTTTCAAAAAGCTGCACATTAACATACCATTTGCAGAAGCCTTGGAACAAATGCCCAGTTATGTCAAATTCATGAAAGACATTCTTTCACGAAAACGGAGATTGGGAGACTACGAAACAGTAGCTTTGACAGAAGAATACAGCGCCATCATTCAGAGGAAACTTCCTCCGAAGTTGAAAGATCCTGGCAGTTTCACAGTTCCTTGCACCATTGGAGAACATTACATCGGTAAAGCTTTATGTGATTTAGGTGCCAGTGTTAATTTAATGCCTTTTTCTATTTACAGGAAACTGCAAATTGGAGAAGCAATGCCTACCTCAGTATCTTTGCAACTTGCTGATCGAACACTCGCATTTCCGAGAGGAGTCGTGGAAAATGTGCTGGTTAAAGTTGACAAACTCATCCTTCCAGCAGACTTCATCATCCTTGACATGGAAGAAGACAAAGAAGTACCTATCATTCTTGGGAGACCATTTTTGGCTACAGGTAAAACTGTGATTGATGTACAAAAAGGAGAACTAACAATGAAAGTGCAGGACCAAGAAGTGACCTTTAATGTTTTCCACGCCATGAAATTTCTAAGCGATGAAAAGGAAGAAGAAGAATGCTTCAGAATTGATGTTGTTGATAATATTGTTCAGAATACTGAGTTAAATCCCACAGATACACTTGAAGCCTGCATCACCAACATGACTGACAACGAACTAGATGCTGAAATCTTGGAATGTATCAATTACCTTGACAAACCATTCCGATTCAAAGTTACACCACCAGTTGAAAGCTTGGAATTACCAAAGAAAGACCGAATCAAGCCTTCGATTGAAGAACCACCGCAGCTGGAACTAAAGTTACTTCCGAGCCATCTCAGGTCTGCATTTCTTGGAAACTATTTTGAATTACCTGTTATTATTTCTTCTTCACTAACATTGGAGAAGGAAGAAAAACTACTGAGAGTGTTACGAGAGCACAAAAGAGCCATTGGCTGGACTATAGCAGACATTCGAGGCATTAGTCCATCATTTTGCATGCACAAAATCTTGATGAACGATGAATACAAACCCACAGTGGAGCATCAACGGAGACTCAATCCTATCATGAAGGAAGTCGTGAAGAAAGAAATCATCAAATGGTTGGATGCTGGTATCATTTACCCCATCTCAGACAGCACTTGGGTAAGTCCTATGCAGTGTGTACCTAAGAAAGGAGGAATTACTGTTGTCACCAATGAAAAGAACGAGCTGATTCCAACAAGAACGGTGACTGGATGGAGAGTATGTATGGATTACAGGAAGCTGAACAAAGCCACGAGAAAGGACCATTTTCCGCTGCCATTCATTGACCAGATGTTAGACAGACTGGCAGGACATGAGTTTTATTGTTTTCTTGATGGATATTCAGGGTACAATCAGATTGCCATCGCACCAGAAGACCAGGAGAAAACCACTTTTACATGTCCCTATGGTACTTTTGCTTTCCGCAGGATGCCGTTTGGATTATGTAATGCCCCTGCCACTTTTCAGCGTTGCATGATGGCCATTTTCTCAGACATGCTGGAGCAGAGTATGGAGGTTTTTATGGATGATTTTTCTGTGTTTGGAGATTCTTTTGATCATTGTTTGTTAAATTTGGAACAGGTATTACAAAGGTGCGAAGATACAAACCTGGTACTCAATTGGGAGAAATGCCATTTCATGGTACAGGAAGGTATTGTTCTTGGACACCGGATTTCACAAAAGGGAATCGAGGTAGACAAAGCAAAAATCGAGACAATTGAGAAACTACCTCCACCAACATCTGTAAAAGGGATTCGGAGTTTTCTTGGACATGCAGGTTTTTACAGGAGATTTATCAAAGACTTTTCCAAGATTGCCAAACCTCTTTGCAATCTTCTGGAAAAGGATGTGCCTTTCAACTTCACCAAAGAATGCCAGGAAGCTTTTAAGATTTTAAAACAGAAGCTGATTTCTGCCCCCATCATTGTAGCACCAGATTGGACCCTTCCATTCGAGGTAATGTGTGATGCTAGTGATTTTGCTGTAGGTGCAGTTTTGGGACAACGCAAAGCAAAGATTTTCCACACCATTTACTACTCCAGCAGAACTCTGAATGAAGCTCAACTCAACTACACAACCACTGAAAAAGAGTTGCTAGCAGTTGTGTACGCTTTTGACAAATTCCGCTCCTATCTGCTGGGTCCCAAAGTGGTGGTATATACAGATCATTCAGCAATCAAATATCTGATCACAAAGAAAGATGCCAAACCTAGATTGATCCGTTGGATACTTCTTTTACAAGAATTCGACGTAGAGATCCGAGACAGGAAAGGAACAGAAAATCAGGTGGCAGATCACTTATCGAGGCTCGAGAATGGAAAAACAGCTGACAAAGAACTAATAATCAAAGAAACTTTTCCAGATGAACAATTATTTTCCATAAAACAACAGGAAGTCCCTTGGTATGCTGACTATGTCAATTATATTGTATCAGGAAAATGGCCGTTGGAATGGACAACTCAACAACAGAAGAAGTTTTTCAAAGAAGTCAAGCATTATGTCTGGGATGAACCGTACCTGTTTAAACGCTGTGCTGATCAATTACTGAGACGGTGTGTTCCACAGGAGGAAGTCAACAGTGTTTTGCAACACTGTCATTCATCACCATATGGCGGACACTTCAGTGGAAACAAAACTGCAGCCAAAGTCCTTCAATCAGGTTTGTTCTGGCCCACACTTTTTAAAGATGCTTATCTTTTTACTTTTCAATGTGATAGGTGCCAGAGAACAGGGAATATTTTGAGAAGAAACGAAGGACCGTTGCAAAACATTCTGGAAGTGGAGATATTCGATGTGTGGGGTATTGATTTCATGGGACCATTTGTTCCATCATTTGGAAACATGTACATTCTGGTTGCTGTAGACTACGTCTCCAAATGGGTTGAAGCAATTGCACTGCCATCCAATGATTCCAAAGTGGTGATCAAATTCCTGAAAAAGAACATTTTCACTCGATTCGGAACACCTCGGGCAATTATCAGTGATGGTGGCTCACATTTCTGCAACAGATACTTTGATGCACTCCTATCCAAATATGGAGTTACTCACAAAATTGCCACAGCTTACCATCCACAGTCAAATGGACAGGTTGAAGTTTCGAATAGGGAGATCAAAAGAATCCTAGAAAGAACCGTTGGATCAACAAGGAGGGACTGGTCTACAAAACTAGATGATGCATTATGGGCCTACCGAACAGCTTACAAGACACCCATTGGTATGTCCCCATATCGATTGGTGTTTGGGAAAGCATGCCATCTGCCAGTTGAACTTGAACACAAGGCGTATTGGGCACTGAAGAAACTGAATCTTGATTCACAAGCTGCAGGAGAGAAAAGACTTCACCAACTCAATGAATTGGAGGAATTTCGCCTACAGTCTTATGAGAATGCCAAATTGTACAAAGAAAAGACCAAAAAATGGCATGACCGAAAAATAGTGCACAGACAGTTGGAACCAAGGCAGCAGGTGTTGTTGTACAACTCGAGGTTAAAACTTTTCCCTGGAAAGTTAAAATCTAGGTGGTCCGGACCATTTGTGATCACTCAGATTTTACCATATGGAGCTGTTGAATTACTGGATCCTAATACCAACAACACATTCAAAGTTAACAGTCAGCGTGTCAAGCACTACTGGGGAGAATCATTTGAGCGACAAAATGAAAGTGTCACACTTTCAGATCCAGCATAAACGTTCGAAAAAGTCACGTCTAGCTGACGACAATTAAACTTAGCGCTCGCAGGGAGGCAACCCATGCAATTTTTGTATATATTGTGATTTGGTGTGATTTAATTTTGTGTGTTTAGTTTTTGCAGATTAAGTCATTTCAAGATGGAAGAAGCTCTCGCAAATCTTCACAAACAATTTCCTTCTCTCCCTCAAAAATCTCTGATGAAAGTCTACAAAGCTCGCTTGGAACGGATGAGACTACTGACAATACATGGTGTGCCCAATGACATTTGTTGGGTAATTGAAGCACGAGTCCGAATGGCAGGTGAATCCTCTGATTCTTTTATTTCACATCTGCCTGGTTTTGGAAGAAGCACCTATGCAAAGAAACGAAGAGCTAAACAAATGGGTGTTTGTTACAAATGTGCACGTTGGAATTGCAATACTCGTTGTCGTTCTTTAGGAATGGTGTCTGTTAATCGCGAAGACAAAATTAAATTCATTAGGAATGGCTTGAGTAAGGAGTCTTTAGATGATATATCTTCGACTCTTGAGACGCATCCCAGTGGATATGTTCACATAGACTTTCGCAGATTACATACACAATATCAAAAAGAAAGACAACAGTTAAGTCTTGGGAATCTGACTCAAAAAGACCCTGTTTGCCAATTTATAAGAAAATTGGATGGGAAGCTTGTCCCTGACGCATAGATGTCAACCAAGCCGTTACTTTTCTTGCACATATTATATCTCTTTGTCTTTTCTTAATAATTGTGATTTGTTTTGTTATTTTCTTTTATTTTATCCGACAGGATCCATACCTTTTTGACTATCACGATCTATTGTTATACTAATCGTCATTTGGAAGATACTTGTGCTATTTTTACTCACCCTTTCAGGTATTATAAATTCAAATCATCATTGCACATTTGAAGTCATCCAGAGTTGAGAAGAAAGAAAAACATAAAAATGGAAGCCACTTCGAGAAGACGAGTTGAAAACATTTGTGTGTTTTGCGGTAGTAGTGTTGGTACTAAACCACAATACATAGAAGCAGCACAGGAGTTGGGTCGAGTATTAGCTGCAAGGAATATGCACTTAATATATGGCGGAGGAAATCTTGGATTAATGGGGATCGTTTCAAAGGCCGTACAGGAAGGAGGCAGTCATGTTTTGGGAATCATCCCAAAACCCTTGGCAGAGGCAAATCTTATTGGATCATCAAACGGAGAGGAACTAATCGTATCAGGTATGTCTGGACGTTTGGTAGAAATGATTAACCGTGCTGATGCTTTTATTGCTTTGCCAGGTGGCTTGGGTACATTGGAAGAAATTTTTATCGTACTATCTTGGGCGAACCTGAACATACACCAGAAACCGCTTGGACTGCTTAACGTTGATGGATTTTATGATTTTCTTTGTGTGTTTCTTGATGATGCTCTGAGAAATGGGTTCGTTTCCAAACCTATGAAAGAACTCCTATTTACTGCCAGACTTGCTCCAGATCTAATTGACCAACTCATAGCCTATGAACCACAAATTGACCCTATCATTTCAAAAATAAATTGGTCGGGGGACGATCGTGGTAAGAGACGTCGGGTTAATCTGGATCTTAACCTTTAATTTCCTGTAGAATTTCAGTTAACCAGGTATTATCGTCTAAACTCTTCTTCTACTGTTTAAGACATTGGGGACAATGTCTCATTTAGGTTTGGGGGAGGGAATTAATTGATTAATACCTTGTTTTTAGTTTGTATGTTGTTTTTATTTTTAGTTCAAAATTTTTCGAAAAATACAAAAAAATTGAAAAATTTTCGAAAATTACAAAAATATTTTGCATTTTTGACTAAAAAGGTGAAATTGGTAAAAGATAGCCGAGTAAGGAATTTCCGCTCCTGAGACGTATCTCAAACCTATTTCGAAACAGGTTAATTTTTATTTATTTCCTTTTTAATTATTTAATTTGTGAATTCTCCTTAAAACTGACTAAAATGGATCTTCATATGTTCAGTTGACAGGTATTATGAACTTACATGGAAACATACGGACATGAGCTAAAATTGAAAAGTTTGTAATATTCCGTGCTATAGTTTAATTGGAGGAAGCATCTCAAATAGTGATGGAGTAAAAAAAAAAAAAATAAAAAAAAAATAAAACGTCCGAGATCCGAGTTATTAAGTCTGTAAGGGTGTTTTAACACCTAGTGCCCTAAAACAAACTGGTTTGGGAGTCATTGGCCCAAAGCTCGTTACATGGATCGAAGATACTGCAAAAATATATATATATCTGAAGTCTGAGTAATTAAGTTCGTAGGGGTGTCTTAACACCTGGTGCCCTAAAGCCAACTGGTTTGGGAGCCACCTACCCAAAGCTCGCTACATAGACGGAAGGTATTGTATATAAATAAAAAAAAAATCAGAAAAATCAGAAAATTATTCCATTGCTACAAAAAGGTGTGAAATCTGATAGAACTTTAGGACAAAAATATTACTCTCTTATCAACTGCACTTATGACTGTTGTGGGCAAAAATGAGTGATTAATATTCTGTTGGCTGTGTATGTGGAGAATGGAAAAAATAATCGGAGAATTTACTTATTCAGTAATTTAGAAAGAAACAAAACAACTAGTAACTTGGAGTAGAATTTTCACCTGATTAGTCACTAACTTTCTTTATTCTCTTTTCGCTTGTCTTTTTGCTTTTGTGTGCATTAGTTTTACTAACTTTTTACTTTTGTAAAATGTTTGTGGGTATCATTGCTGTAAACCCTCACGAGACTACACTCGTCCACTAGGGACACCTAGGGGTTTAAAGGCTTGTTGCATATGCTAAATGCAACCGTGATCCCTACGAAAGTGGCTTAGTTAAATTTTGTTATTTTATTTTATTTTATATTTTGCTCGAGGACTAGCAAAATGTTAGGTTTAGGGGTGTGATAAGTGATATTTATATCACTATTTCCCACTCATTTAACTTAATATTTTGTATAGTTTCTTGAGTTTTATGAACGTTTTGATGTGTTTTATTGTTATCTTGCAGATAAATAAAGTTTGGACAGCACTGGAGGCAATTTGGGGCAAAACCGGACAAAAATGCGCCGTGCCACGTGTCATCATCATATGCTGCCGACACTCAAACTTGACACGTGTCACCTCGTCATCAGCCATGTCAGCGGTCAACGAGTCAACTTTGCCATGTGTCACGCCTCGTCATCAGCCACGTCACAAGGTCAACGATGTCAACTTTCCACGTCAGCCTCAGCCAATCACAACGCGACACGTATCGCCACGTGTCGAAATCCTATTGTGCCGACAATTGCAACACGCGTCTTCGCCACGTCAGCGCCACGTCATCGCCACGTCATCATTGACGTCATCACAATAATTGAGAATTAGCCGCCTTGACACATGTCGCATGTACAGTCAGCCGCCTTGCTACGTGTCGCCTTCTCATTGTGCCACGTCGACGAATCCAGCGTCGCGACGCTGAGCGCCTTGGCGTCGCGACGCGCGAACAGTTCACGAACAGTAAAAAATTTTGCTATAAATAGAGGGCGAATTTTCAGTTTTTAGTACATCTTTCTCTCTCACTCCTTCAATGTAATTAGGGAGTTTCTCTCTCTAGAATTTTCGTTTTTATTTTTTAGTTTTTACTTTTGTAATAATTTTAATTACTTTTTGTAATAATAGTAATCTACTTTCTTATTTTACAGTTTCTACTATTCACTATGCGGAGGTAACTTCCCTATGCTAGGGTGAAAGGTAATTATTTTACTATTGCTATTTAGATTAATCTCCCTTAAAAATAATATATTTACTATTTAAAATTCTGATTAATAAAGGAATACCGCTATATTGGTCGGTTGGTAATTTAATTTTAATCTGGTTTAAACCTGACTAATCAAGGAATACCGCTATATTGGTCGGTTGGTAAATTTATTTTCTGTTGGTTTGAACCTGATTAATCAAGGAATACCGCTATATTGGTCGGTTGGTAAATTTATTTTGATACCGCCTTTATGGCTGGATTATGGACAAATATTACCACCTATATGGCTGGTTGGACTTAATTTGACTTAATCAGGATACCGCCAGATTGGTCGGTTGGTAAAATATTATCACAGTTTATATATTATTTTATGGGAGATATCTAAATTAGTAATAGTAAAAGTAATTCCTTTTGCCTTAGCATTTTATTTCATTTGTAATTTTCTTTTCAGCATTTTACTTATCGCAATTACTTTTCAGCATTTTCATTTTATGTCTTTTAAGTTTTTACAAGCCCTAGCTATGTGTCATAACTAAGTTAGTAATCTAGGGTTGTGATGAAATCCAATATCACCGGTTTATAAGGGTTAAATTATAATTTGGGTAATATAAAGATTTATTTATTGAGTCTTAATCTTAATGCTTTTTATTAACTGGCCACTAATAAAATTGATAAGGTAAACTTAAAATGAACTAGACATAGGGATTTTAGGTTTAAGACCTTAGACTCAATAACCCACGATCTTCCTTGAGGATAGATAACCCTTTAATAGATTTCCTTACAGGATATGAATATACCTGTTGGGCGGGGGTAGCTATAATTGGAACTTAATATTAATGAATCCAGTTAATTTGATTGACATAGACATATGGTTTAATTAGGTTAAATTGGATATTTGTAATTGACCATCGGAAGAGGCTTTTACATAATTTAGTGTTCCAGGTTAATAAATCAATATTTTACCCAATTATAAGATAACCACTTCATCTTTAAATAATATTGGAATAAATCACAACCCTAGATAGTTTTAATATTGAATTTTCTCAAAATATCTTTTCAACCAATTTTAGTTACTTGCCTTTAAATTTAGAATCGTCGCCATTTCAAATCAATCAAACAACCTGATAGATATTAGTAATCATTTGACCTCATAAAAATTAATATAATAGATTTTAAGTCCTCGTGGGATCGATACTTTTTATACTACTTGAACGATACGTACGCTTGCGTTATACGTGTGTGTTTACGCCGGTCAAAATACATGGCATAACACGTTTTCAAATTATTTCGTCATTTTATATATTTATTAGTTGGACTAATATTCTATTTATTTTTTTGTAACAGTTAGACTGTACCCATACATCGTTAATTGGATAGTTTGACTATTGTAATTAAGATGATAGGAAAGTTAAGCATTAGGGATATTATCATGGACGATAATGTCTTCAATGGCACAAACTTTCAAGACTGGGACATGAATCTCAGGATTGTCTTGGGATCCGAGAAGTTGCTATACACATTAGAGAGACCTATTAGGCCTAAGCCCGAACCTGAGCAGTTACTTGAGCTTGAGCTTTGGAAGACTCATAGCGATGACAATGCAACTGCTCAATCCGTAATGCTTGCTGCTATGACTCCACAATTTCGTCGTCAGAACAAGAGATTGGATCCCTATGAGATGATGGCGAAGTTGCATGATCTTCATCGATATAATCTTAGATCGTAGAGATATGAGTTGCAGAAGAAGCTCTTTCGCGCTCGTATGTCAGAGGGTACATCTGTCGAGCACCATGTGACACAGATGATTGCTGACATAGAACAACTATGACAGATGGGCATTGTCTTTGAGTCTAAGACTTCTATAGATTTGATCTTACAGTCTCTGCCCGACAACTGGAGTGGGTTCATCATGAACTACAATATGCTGAACCAAGACCACACTCTTGGAGAGTTGATGTCAACACTGCGCGAAGCAGAAAAAGAGCTCCTTAAGGGCAAGAAGCGCGAGGCGCACTTCGTTTCAACATCTCAGTCTCCAAGGGCTTGGCCCAAGGCGACTGGAGGTATAAAGAAGAAGAAGAAGAAAGGCAAGGACAAATCGTCAAAAGCTTCTGGGAAAGCAAGGGATAAATCCAAAGATGTCTGCCTACAATGTTGGCAAATAGGGTCACTGGAAGCGTGACTGCCGAGAGTACAAGGCGCAGATGAAGGACAAGAAAATGGGCAAGGAACCGGCTTCAGGTATGTTTGTTATTGAGATAAATATGTCTACTTCTAGTTTTAAGAATTGGATTTTTGATTCTGGATGTGGTAGTCATATATGTACTGATGTGCATGATCTGCAGATTAGCAGGACACTGGCCTCAGGGGAGATTGATCTACGCGTTGGAAATGGGACACGAGTAGCCGTTTTGGCCGTTGGCACTTTTGTTTTGGAACTGTCCTCGAGGCATGTACTTAAGCTTACAAACTGTTATTATATACCTAGTTTGACTAGGAATATTATCTCTATATCTTGTTTGACTCAATGCGGGTACACTTTTGTTTTCCGAAACATTAGGTGTTTTGTTTATAAAGATGATTTTGAGATATGTACTGCTGACGTAAATAATGGTTTTATATTTTGAATATAAACGAATCTCATAAACATAATGTAACAAACAAAAGGCTCAAACTAAGTAACAAAGATGAAACTTATATGTGGCATTGTCGTCTGGGATACATTAACAATACTCGCATATCCACACTTTCGAAGAGTGGGTACTTGGACGTATTTGATCCAAATTCATATGACGTCTACGAATCTTGCTTATTAGGCAAAATGCCTAAATTACCTTTTAGCGATAAAGGTACGTGTGCCACCGAACTATTAGCCCTCGTTCATAGTGACGTATGTGGGCCCATGTCTAGCCATGCTATAGGTGGATATGAATACTTCGTAACCTTTACGGATAATGCATCGCGTTATGGTTATGTGTATCTTATGAGACACACGTCGGAAAATTTTGTGAAATTCAAAGAGTTTCGACATGAAGTAGAAAAACAGACCGGTAAAAGTATTAAGACGTTACGGTCGGACCGTGGTGGAGAATACTTGATCAATGAGTTTCTTGATTACCTGAAAGAGTATGGTATTCTTTCACAGTGGACTCCTCTCGGAACACCTCAATTGAACGGTGTGTCCGAATGGAGAAACCGAACTTTATTGGATATGGTAAGGTCAATGATGAGTCGCACTGAGCTACCAATTTCCTTATGGGGATAAGCATTGAACAGTGCAATACTTATTTTGAATAAGGTTCTGTCAAAGTCTGTAGTACAGACTCCGTACGAGATATGTACAGGAAAGAAACCGAGTTTCTCATTCCTGAAGATTTGGGGTTGCTGGGCATACATTAAACGTTTGGAAGGTACCAAACTAGAACCCAAATCAGATAAGTGCCTATTTGTAGGTTATCCTAGGGAAATCAAAGGATATTACTTTTACAACCCACAAGAGAACAAAGTATTTGTTGCTCTACATGCAGTTTTCCTTGAGAGGGAATTCTTTAATACAATGGTTAGTGGGAGGAAAGTAGAACTCGATGAAAATCGGAGTGATACTGTTCCTGCCACAGAATCCTTAACGGAACAAGAACAGTTCATCAGGGATGAGACTATACCACAATATTCAAATACACAAGAACCGCGTAGGTCGAAGAGAGTCAGAAAACAACCTGAGAGGTATGAGTTTCTGATCTCACCTCATGTGGATATCAATCTTATTGAGAAAGACGAACCAGCTACGTATGAGGAAGCGATACAAGATATCGACTCCGCTTTATGGCAAGAAGCCATGAAGTCCGAAATGGATTCCATGTACACCAACCAAGTTTGGACACTGGTTGATGCACCAGAAGGCGTAAAGCCTATTGGTTGCAAATGGATCTTCAAAAATAAGACTGACATGGATGGCAAAATACAAATATACAAAGCTAGGCTTGTAGCGAATGGGTATCGTCAACGACATGGTGTCGATAATGACGAAAATTTTCCACATGTTGCCATGATTAAATCCATTCAGATAATGCTTGCTATTGCTGCATATTTCGATTATGAAATATGGCAGATGGACGTCAAAACCACTTTCCTTAACGGAAACCTTTTGGAGGATGTTTAGATGCAACAGCTTGACGGTTTTGTCACACCAAAACATGCAAACAAGGTTTGCAAGTTAAATCGATCAATTTATGGATTGAAGCAAGCATCGCGTTCTTGGAACCAATGTTTTGATGAGATCATAAAAGAATATGATTTCATTCAAAACGAGGATGATCCTTGTGTATATAAGAAGGTTAGTGAGAGCGCACTAACGTTCATTGTCCTTTATGTTGAAGATATATTGCTTATGGGCAATGACATTCCCATGCTACAATCGGTGCAAGCTTGGCTTTCATTAAAATTCTCCATGAAAGATCTGAGAGAAGCAGCCTTTATTCTAGGAATAAAGATCTACTGGGATAGATCTAAAAAGCTGATTGGACTCTCTCAGAGCACGTACATTGACAAAGTGTTGAAACGATTCAACATGGATCAGTCTAAAAGGGGACTGTTGCCAGTGTCACATGGCGTCACTCTATCTAAGGACATGTTTCCTAAAACTCAAGATGAAAAAAGACAACATGAGTTGGATACCGTTCGTCTTGGCAGTTGAATCGATCATGTAAACCATGATATGTACGCGACCTGATGTCTCAAATGCTTTGAGCATGTGTAGTATTTATCAGGCCGATCCAGGTGAAGGTCACTGGATGGAGTTAAGAATATCCGTAAGTATCTTAGATGAACTAAGGATGCATTCTTAATCTATGGAGATGGAGAACTTGAGGTATCTGGGTATACCGACGTAAGTTTCCAAACCGATAAAGACGACTCTAAGTCGCAATCCGGGTACATATTTTGGTTGAACAAAGGAGCAGTAAGCTGGAAATCTTCCAAGCAAGAGACTGTTGCCGATTCAACAACGGAAGCGGAATATATTGCTGCAGCTGAAGCAGTAAAAGAGGCAGTTTGGATCCGTAAATTCCTAATTGGGTTATGAGTAGTTCCGTTAGCAGCTGAGCCCGTTCCATTGTATTGTGACGATAACGGGGCTATAGCACAGGCTAAGAAACCACGGTCACATCAACGATCCAAGCATGTTCTTCGATGTTTCCATATGATTCGTGAGATCATACATCGTGGCGTTATAAAGATCGAGAAAGTCACATCAGAGGACAACATTGCAGATCCGCTGACGAAAGCTATTTCACAGTAAAAGTTTGAACGACATGTACATAGTTCGGGTGTTAGATGCTTGAGTGACTAGCTATAGGCCAAGTGGGAGTTTGTTAGACAACTATGACCCATAGCGTCACTATTTGTAAAAGATATTGTGGTTTTTGTACAAATATAACTATGTGACTATGGAAATTGCTATTTTATCATTTCGTAATTGGATTACTTGAATATATATGTGATAAAAGTCCTTATGATTAGTTCCAGATTATAAGATATGAGACAGTGTCAATCCACTAGGGTTTAATCATTAAATATCCCTAGTCGTAGTATTTTCGAGACTGGACATCGATAATGCAGAATAGACTAGTATTACACTTGTGCGCGTTGTGGGAGCATAACGACATAGTTCTTATATATTTAAGTATTAGATGCTTATGCAAGTGTGATAGGAGGTTGTGTTCATCGATGGTACGGAAACAGCTTCGCTCTGGATAGACCCCACGGAATCCCATTGGTTGTATGATAATGTGTCTATGGTAATCCGATTCAGGGTAGATGTATTTGGTCTTAACCTGATACTTGCATCGCTAATACTTGCGACAATCAATACGCTTTAGTTTTGGTCTTATGGAACTTTAACAGGTTCTGTGTACGCCTCTTCTGGGTTTATTGAGAATCATAGAGTATTGGGTGTGATGTCAAGATGGAAGTATCACTTCAGTCATATGGAGATGATGATCACACAAGGATACAGAACCGGTGCTCTAATATGTTGCAACCATCGGGATAATGTGACTAGATCATGATTACCCGATTAAAGAGACTAGTTTCTTGTGATCCGATATATGTTTCGTACGGGGCAGACACTATTCCAGCACCAGGCTTTGCATGTGACATCCGATGCTAGATCGCTATACGCAATACTACGTATTCTACGCCTGACAAATATTGTATATTACAGTAAGAATATTTCTGGGGAATTGGGTAGGCACGGTGCTTTGATAGAAGCCAACCATGTCTTGTAAATCGGTTAGCATGTAGTACGAGGTACGCACTTAATCGGATAGTCCGATAACCAGATTTATTGCCAACATATCCAGAGGTCTCTTGGGTCGCTTCCCAAAGATTCACTGATGACAGATGACTTAAATTAGAATTAATCTGGGATTAATTAAGAGAGAGAAAATTAATCTGGGATTAATTAAGGCATTATTTAATCTGGGATTAAATGTGTTCGGAAGAGAGAGAACGCGATTAATTTGGAATTAATAGGTAAAATGAATTTAATAGTTAAATTTGATTTTTCTATTTAATTTATTGATATGGGCTAAAATTAATATATCGGATATATTAATAAGAATTGGATTTCATTACGAAATTAAAGTCGGACTTTAATACGAATGAACGATTTAATTTAGAATTAATTCGTGAACGGCATTCGTAATATATTTACGAGGCATCGTTATTTAATTAAATTAGATTTAATTATTTAGCGACAAAAATTAGTTTAATCGGATTAAACAGATCCGAGCCGCGGTGAACATTCGTAAAATCCATTTGAATTTTGAATTCAAATGTGGGGCCCACTTTAAATGTGATGGTTGGAAGAGTGGTTGGCATTTATGCCAAAACCACCAACTTTCCAACCACTTGGAAATGGTTTTGGTGAAACCAAAAATCCAACCACCTTGTTTAGGTGAAAAGGGTAAATGGTTTTCACTAAAAGCCTTCTCTTTCTCACTTTGAACACACACAACACAAATTGAAACCCTAAAAAAAAGGCAAGGGGCGTGTGACTCTCCATTTTCTCTCTTTGATTTTGTGGCAAAATTTTTCAAAGCTAGCACTTCAAAGATCAACAAAGGTGATAGGGAAACAACTCAAAGCTTGGAATCAACATTCAAAGGTTGGATCTTGGAGATCACTTCTCAAAATATGAAATTCCAATCCATTCATTGTAAGTATTATCCGCAACTTATAATGATCTTAATCACCCACATTCATGCTTAATAGATCCTTGGCATGTTCTAGGAACACTTACAACGGACTCGGCTGCTAACGGAACTACTCCTAATCCAATTAGGAATTTACGGATCCAAACTGCCTCTTTTACTGCTTCAGCTGCAGCAATATACTCCGCTTCTGTTGTTGAATCGGCAACAGTCTCTTGCTTGGAAGATTTCCAGCTTACTGCTCCATTGTTTAAACAAAATATGTACCCTGATTGCAACTTACAGTCATCTCTAAATAGATTAAGAAAATATCCTTAGTTCATCTAAGATACTTAAGGATATTCTTAACCGCCATCCAGTGACCTTCACCTAGATCGGCCTGATAGCGACTACACATGCTCAAAGCATACCGGACATCAGGTCCCGTGCATATCATGGCATACATGATCGATCCGAATGCCGAGGCGAACGGTATCCGACTCATGTTGTCTCTCTCATCTTGAGTTTTAGGACACATGTCCTTAGATATAGTGACGACATATGACACTGGCAACAGTCCTCTCTTAGACTGATCCATGTTGAATCTCTTCAACACTTTGTCAATGTACGTGCTCTGGTAGATTCCAAGTAGCTTTCTAGATCTATCCCGGTAGATCTTTATTCCTAGAATAAAGGCTGTTTCTCCCAGATCCTTCATGGAGAATTTTAATGAAAGCCAAGCTTTCACCGATGTTAACATGGGAATGTCATTGCCAATAAGTAATACATCATCAACGTAAAGGACAATGAATTTCAGTGCGCTCCCACTAACCTTCTTATATACACAAGGATCATCCTCGTTTTGAACGAAATCATATTCTTTTATGATCTCATCAAAACGTTGGTTCCAAGAACGTGATGCTTGCTTCAATCCATAAATGGATCAATTTAACTTGCAAACCTTGTTTGCATGTTTTGATGCGACAAAACCGTCAGGCTGTTGCATGTAAACATCCTCCAAAAGGTTTTCGTTAAGGAAAATGGTTTTGACGTCCATCTGCCATATTTCGTAATCGAAATATGCAGCAATAGCAAGCATTATCCGAATGGATTTAATCATTGCAACAGGTGAAAAAGTTTCATCATAATCGACACCATGTCGTTGATAATACCCCTTTGCTACAAGCCTAGCTTTGTGCGTTTGTATGTTGCCATCCATGTCAGTCTTCCTTTTGAAGATCCACTTGCAACCAATAGGCTTTACGCCTTCTGGTGAATCAACCAGTGTCTAAACATGGTTGGTGTACATGGAATGCATTTCGGACTTCATGGCTTCTTGCCATAAAGCAGAATCGATATCTTGTATCGATTCCTCATACGTAGCCGGCTCGTTATCCTCAATAAAATTAATATCCACATAAGGTGAGATCAGAAACCCATACCTCTCAGGTTGTTTTCTGACTCTCTCCGACCTACGCGGTTCTTGTGTATTCGAAGACTGTAGTACAGTCTCATCCTTGATGGATTGTTCATATTCCGTTAAAGATTATGTGCAGGGAACAGTATCACTCCAATTTTCATCGAGTTCTACTTTCCTCCCACTTACCACTGCATTTAGGAATTCATTCTCAAGGAAAACCGCATGTAGAGCAACAAATACTTTGTTCTCTAGTGGGTGATAGAAGTAATATCCTTTGGTTTCCCTAGGATATCCTACAAATAGGAATTTATCCGATTTGGGTTCAAGTTTGGTACCTTCCAAACGTTTGACGTATGCCCAACAACCCCAAATCTTCAGGAATGAGAAACCTGGTTTCTTTCCTGTCCATATCTCATACGGAGTCCGTTGAACAGACTTTGACGGAACCTTATTCATAATAAGTATTGCACTGTTCAATGTATATCCCCAGAAGGAAATATGTAGCTCTGTACGACCCATCATAGACCTTACCATGTCTAACAAAGTTCGGTTTCTCCGTTCGGACACACCGTTTAATTTAGGTGTCCCGGGAGGAGTCTATTGTGAAAGAATACCATATTCTTTCAAGTAATCAAGAAACTCATTGCTTAAGTATTCGCCACCACGGTCCGACCGCAATGTCTTAATACTTTTGCCGGTTTGTTTTTCTACTTCGTGTCGAAACTCTTTGAGTTTCTCAAAAGTTTCCGACTTGTGTCTGATAAGATACACATAACCGTAACGCGATGCATCATCCGTAATGGTTACGAAGTATTCATATCCACCTCTAGCTTGGCTAGACATGGGTCCACATACGTCACTATGAACGAGGGCTAACAGTTCGGTGGCACGTACACCCTTTCCGCTAAAAGGTGTTTTAGGCATTTTGCCTAATAAGCAAGATTCGCATACGTCATATGAATTTGGATCAAATCCATCAAAATACCCACTCTTCGAAAGTGTGGATATGTGAGTCTTGTTAATATGTCCCAGACGACAATGCCACATATAAATTTCATCTTTGTTACTCACTTTAAGTATTTTGTTTGCTACATTATATGTTTGAGATTGATTCATATTCAAAATATAAAGACTATTATTTACATCAGCAGTGCAAATTTCCTTATCATTTTTCTACATAAAACACCCAATGTTTCTAAATACAAAAGTATACCCTAATTGGGTTAACATAGATACAGAAATAATATTCCTAGTCAAACTAGGTACATAATAACAATCTGTAAGTTTAAGTACATGTCCCGAGGGCAATTCCAAAACAAAAGTGCCAACGGCCAAAACGGCAACTCGTGTCCCATTTCCAATGCGTAGATCAATCTCCTATCATGCCAGTCTCCTGTTAATCTGCAGATCCTGCACATCAGTACATATATGAGTGCCACAACCAGAATCAAAAATCCAATTTTTAAAACTAGAAGTATACATGTTTATTTCTATAACAAACATACTTGAAGCCGGTGTCTTGCCCGCTTTGATTTCCTTCATGTGAGCCTTGTACTCGCGACAGTCACGCTTCCAGTGACCCTGCTTGCCGTACTGCAGACATACATCTTGGGATTTGTCATTACCCTTCCCAGAAGGTTTTGACGATTTGGCCTTGCCTTTTTTTCTTCTTCTTCTTTACACCTCCAGTCGTCTTGGGCCAAGCCCTCGGAGTCTGAGATGTTGAAGTGAAGTGCGCCTCGCGCTTCTTGCTCTTATGGAGCTCTTTTTCTACTTCGCGCAGAGTGGACATCAACTCTCCAAGAGTTTGTTCTTGGTTCATCATATTGTAGTTCGTGATAAACCCACTCCAAGTGTCGGGGAGAGACTGTAAGATCAAATCTATGGAAGTCTCAGCCTCGAAGACAATGCCCATCTGTCCCAACTGCTCAATGTCAGTAATCATCTATGACACATGGTGTTCAACAGATGTACCCTCTGACATGCGAGCACGAAAGAGCTTCTTCTGCAACTCATATATTTGCGATCTAAGATTAGATCGGTGAAGATCATGCAACTTCGCCATCATCTCATAGGGATCCAATCCCTTGTTTTGACGACGAAATTGCGGAGTCATAGCAGCAAGCATAACCGATTGAGCAGTTGAGTTGTCATCGCTATGAGTCTTCCAAAGCTCTAGCTCAAGCAACTGATCAGGTCAGGGCTTAGGCCCAAGAGGTCTCTCTATAGTATAGAGTAACTTCTCGGATCCTAGGACAATCCTGAGATTCATATCCCAGTCTTGAAAGTTTGTGCCATTAAAGACATTATCGCCCATGATAATATCCATAATGCTTAACTTTCCTGTCATATTAATCGCAATAGTCCAACTATTCGATTAACGATGTTTGGGTACAGTCTAATTGTTACAAGAAAAAAAATAAAATATTATTCCAACTAATAAAAATAATTGATGAAATAATTTGAAAGCACGTAAAGCTAAGTATTTGAATGAAATTGCAAATTCAATACTAGCCTCCAACTATTTTTCGGCGAGCCTCTAACCCTCTGTTGAGTACTCAGGA
This sequence comes from Zanthoxylum bungeanum, assembly GCA_019454045.1. NCBI lineage: Eukaryota > Viridiplantae > Streptophyta > Magnoliopsida > Sapindales > Rutaceae > Zanthoxylum > Zanthoxylum bungeanum. Next base: position 56,999 of record SKCR01031134.1, read on the forward strand.
AACCTAGTTTCCTAGTGGGCTAGGATCCCTTTAAATAACACACAACCTTGACTTTGGCCAACAAGCTGTATGACATTTAACTAGGTAGATCTCTAAGATCAATTGGATCTCATCCAATTCCTAGATCCGGTAGGTGGACCTCAATGTCCGAAATATATATACAATATATATGCCAATATATCCAATATATTTTCCTAACCTTTTTCCTCTAAATCAACTAAGCTTTGGCTTTGGCACAACAAGCTTAATGATTCCAGTTAAGCGGAACTCATTGACTTTGGAAAGCTTCGTAATCGATGTCGATGGATAAGAAGTGATCTTGACTTTGGCCAACAAATCACAACTTGTACAAGACATACGATATGGAACAAAGTCTTAATGATTCAAACACATCCACGATGGACAAAGGTCTTGACTTTGGCCAACAAACCAATGCCAATCTTGGATCTTGAGTAAGAATCACTCAATGGAAGGAAAACATTTAATATTTGTTGAGGATTTTTCACGTAAATTGGAAACCGGTTTATTATCTTTGATTAGGTCTCATCATACACCCTTAAACATGCATTCTAAAAGCATAATAAAGCGCGGTAAATAAATTAATAATGATATGCAGATGGATATCTCACATATTGTTCCTAGAACAAATCACTCCATTTCCTTTCCCCGGTTAGCACTATTCTTACTTCTACCCAATTACATAATACAATTAAAGAAACCTCATGAACATTGAGGGGAATTAGGTGAGAAGAGAATTACAAAGAATCGAGAGAGATAAGGCTGGACACGCAGGTCCAATTTAATAAATTCTAAATTTACAACAATTTCCAAAATTCCCATTTCCCTTCTAATATCTATCTGATATACATTATTCATTCAACACATCCATGTATTCATACAAAGCATGTTATTCAATCAATCTAATCTAATTAATTAATTTTTGAATAAAGTGATCATCCAATGTTCAAACAACGATTTGATTTGCGCGAGTCCAACTCATTTAAGAATAAGTACTCAAAGTACAAATTCTTGAATTATATCGAACTTCAATTTAAATCTAATTTAATTCGTATTCAATACTAATTCTATATTTAATTCCAAATTAAATAACTACAGTTTTAATGCGCCTTTACGACTTAGATTCCAAATCTAATCTAAATAGGTCTCAAAGCCCAATTAACATCTAATGTCATTTAATTAAAGTCCAATGGGCTTTCAATTAATTTCTTAAGGCATGGACTTTGGTCAATATAGGTCAAACCCAAATACCAAAGCCCAATTAAGGAATCACTATTTTTGCCAAGAAACCAATTTCGGCTCATTAGGCCCAATTAAACATAAAAGCCCCGTTTGTTATATTTGGACTTAATGGAATGGTATGGTTTAGGCCCAATTTGGATCCAATCCAATTGTCCTAAACCAACTTGGCCTAACCAAGCCCATTAGGCCCAAATACAACATTATAAGCCCAATTCTAAATTAAGCCCAATTAATCAAATTCTAAAATTCTAAATTTCATAATTTAATTAATTAAAGTGTATTACATTAATTAATTATCTAAATTAATATTTCCAAAACATCAATTTAATTAATTAATCATGCATTAATTTGTTCAACACATGTCCAACATTATTGAAACAAAAAATCATCTCATTTCATGCTTCTCAAGGTCACGGCATTTCTGGGTTTTTTTTTTATATTCGATTCCGATTTCAATCCGATTGAATCTCAAATCAATATATCCATGTATTTCAACTCATCCAATGATCAAAAAAATAAAAAATACCATGACTTTATGGCTATAACACATTCGGCCAAGCCAAGATTATTTGGGAAAATTAATCCAATTAATGTTTTCTAAAATTGATCATGCATAACTATAAGTTATCAACATACAAGCATACTCAAACAAATAATTTGATTAAAACATGCTCAAATCAAAAATACCCAAATTCAAGTATATAAACTCTAAGTTAATTTCATGCTCAAATTAGGCTCCATGATACCATTGTTGGGTTTCTAAAGTGTCCCAAGATCATTTAAGCAATGAAAGTAGTGTGAATATTCAAAGAAGAATGGAAGAATCATACTTACAATGAACGGATTTTGGATGTGTTTAGAACAAAAAAATTCTGCATTTGAGAAGTCTCCAAGCTCTCCTCTTTGAAGTTGAAATCCAAGCTCCAAGCTTTGATGTTGATTCCAAGCTCAATGATTGGTTTCCCTACCACATTTGAATGATTCTTCAAGTGCTAGCTTTGGAAATTTTTGCAACAAAAATTCCCCTAAAATGCTTGTGAAATTCGGCGAAGGTGAGAGAGTTGGGAGTGTTTTCGTTTTTGTTTTTAAAACAATTACACTTCTGAAAAGTCAACACCAAAAAAATGGTATATGCTTTTCCAAAAAGCATAAAGCAAATTGGAGGGAAAAATTGCCATAATTGCCTCTAACTACTCCCATCATGAATAGTGACTGGTTGTCAATCACTAAAAGGTGATTGGACTTCCATCACTTGAGTGACTGATGATGTGACTTGTGATGTGACTTGTGGGCCCTACTTTAATTCAAAATCCGAGTGGGCCCGCAAACACATTCCGAGCTCGGTTTGTTAATTCCAAATTAACGAATTTTCCGTTGCGACGTAATTAAATCAAATTTAATTAAATAATTACGCCTAGCAAAATTACTATTCATGTAGCTCGTGAATTAATTCTAAATTAATTCGTTAGCCCGAATTAAAATACAATTTTAATTCCGCGTCGAAATCTAATTTCGTTTAATATATCGAATATATTATTTTATCGATTAATTCCAAATTCATCGTTCTCTCTCTTCAATTAATATTTTATCCCAGATAAAATCTTGCCGTAATTAATCCCAGATTAATTATGTTCGAATCATATGTCATTGGTGAATCTTCGGGAAACGACCCATGAGATCCCTAGATATGTTGGCAGTAAATCCGATCGTCGGACTATCCGAACACGTACATACCTCGTACTACGTTTTTACCGATTTACGAGACATGGCTGCCTTCTAGCAAAGCACCGTGCCTACCCAATTCTCCAGAAATATTCTTAAAGGAATATGTAATCTATGTCAGGCGTAGTATATATAGTATTACGTATTACGATCCAGTATCGGATGTCACATGCAAGGCCTGGGGCTGGAATAGTGTCTGCTCCGTACGAAGCATATATCAGATAACAAGCAACTAGTCTCTTTTATCAGGTAATCATGACCTAGTCATATTATCCCGATAGTTGCAACACATTAGAGCACCAGTTCTGTATCCATGTGTGATCATCATCTTCTTATGACTGAAGTGATACTTCCGTCTTGACATCACACCGAATACACTACGATTCTCAATAAACCTAGAAGAGGCGTACACATAACCTGTTAAAGTCCCGGACGACCAAAACCAAAACGTATTGATTGACCCAAGTACTAGCGATGTAAGTCTCATGTTAAGACCAAATACACATACTCTGATTCGAATTCCCATAGACACATAGTTATACTACCAATGGGATTCTGAGGGGTCTATCCAGAGTGAAGCTGTTTCCGTACCATCGGTAAACACAACCTCCTATCACACTTGCATAAGTATCAAATACTTAAATATATGAGAACTATGCTGTTACGCTTCCATAACACGCACAAGTGCAATACTAGTCTATTCCGCATTATCGATGTCCAGTCTCGATAATACTACGACTAGGGATATTTAATGATTAAACCGTTATGGATTGATATTGTCTCATATCTTATAATCCGGAACTAATCGTAAGGACTTTTACCATTTATATATTAAAGTAATCAAATTACAAAATGATAAAATGTAATTTCCATTGTCACATAGTTAATTTGTACAAAAACCACAATGTCTTTTGCAAATATTGACACTATGGGTCATAATTGTCTAACAGGAAGAGCTATCCTCTTGTGGATGAAATGACAAGGACACAATTGAGACGACATCAAAAGAATTACGGTTGAATGATGTGCCAGCGATGTGAAGTGAAACTACCACTAACCATAGTCTTCCAACCAATATCCCTACGAGAAGAAAGCCAGTTTCGTACGTCAATGATAGAGGTGGTGTTAGTCTCTAAGATATGCTTCCAAGATCCTAAACATGAGTTTAAGCGTGATTTTAACAAGTAGAAGTTGTTGAATGACTTACATTGTTTTGGAGAAATTTCAAAAATTCCCTTTTGTATTAAGCCCAAAGCTTATTGTTTGAGTTGTTTTTTCTTGGGTGAGTTTCCCTAACACCTAATTTAACTCTCCAAGTGCTAGTTTAGTTGAAATTTTAGAAGTAAAAATTTTCCACCAATTTTAGAGAGGAATCGACAATGGAGAATGAAAGAATGAGAGTGAATAGTGAATCAAGTTGGTTGTTGTGTGTGTTAAATGTAACATTTAAAATTGCCAACTACTTCCATAAATTTGACAATTGATGTAAGTCAAGTGGTCCCACCACTTTTAAATGTAAAATTTAAGTTGGCTTTTGCAACACACAACTAAGTTTGGGCCCGAGTTTATTTAATTCCGAATTAAACGAATTTATCGTCGCGACATAATTAAATCCAATTTAATTAAATAATTATGCCTCGTAAAATTATTACGATAGTCGCTTTCGAATTAATTCCAAATTAATTAATTCACCCGAATTAAAATCCAATTTTAATTTCGTATTGAAATCCAATTTCAATTAATATATCTCATATATTATTTTAGCCCCAAATAAATAAATTAAATAGAAAAATCCAATTTAACTATTAAATTTATTTATACGAATTTAATCCTTAATTAATTCTTACTATTATTAATCCCAGATTAATTTTCTCTCTCATAATTAATCTCAGATTAATCCTATATGAGTCAAATGTCATTGGTGAATCATTGGGAAGCGACCCAATAGATTCTTAGATATATTGGCAGTAAATACGATTGTCGGACTATCCGAACACGTGCGTATCCCATACCACGTTCTCACCAATTTACAAGACATGGTTGGCTTTTAGGAAAACACCGTGCCTACCCAATTCTCCAGAAATATTCATCGAGGAATATAATTTGTATCAGGCATAGTAATACTATGTAATGCGTAATACGATCCAGTATCGGATGTCACATGCTAGGCCTGTGGCTGGCTCTGTGTCTGCCCCGTATGAAGCATATATCGGATCTCGAGTAACTAGTCTCTATAATCAAAAATTCATGACCTAGTCATACTTTCCCAATAGCTGCAGCTTTTAAGAGTACTAGTTCCATATCCTTTGTGACTATCATCTCCATATGACAAAAGTGATACTTCCATCTTGACATTACATCTAATACACTACGATTCTCAGTAAACCCAATACAGGCGTACACAGAACCTGTTAAAGCTTCGGACGACCAATACTAAATTAAACTGATTGTCGCAAGTAATAGCGAGGTAAGTGTCAAGTTAAATATCACATACACCTACCTTGATTCGGATTCTCATAAACATATAATCATACTACTAATGAGATTCTGAGTGGTCTATCCAGAGCAAACTGTTCTCGGTCCAATGGCTAACAGAACCTCTTATAACACTTGCATAAGTATCCAATACCTAAATAAATGAGAACTATATTGTTAAGCTTCCATAACGCGCATAAGTGTAATACTAGTCCATTCTATATTATCAATGTCCAGTCTCGATAATACTTCGACTAGAGATATTTAATGATTAAACCTTTTGTGGATTAAATTGTCTCATATCTTATTAATCTGATTTAATCATATAGACTTTTATCATTAATATATATACAAGTAATCCAATTACAATAATGATAAAATAGCAATTTCCTTTTGTCACATAGTTAATTGGTACAAAAACACAATGTTCTTTACAAATAGTGATGCTATGAGTCATAATTGTCCAACAGGTGGCAAAGAGAAAATCGATCCAAGTTATAAAGAGCGTACCAAATTTGATCGACGAAAGAAACAGGATAAGACAGATGATGAAGAACCGCCCATTGTGATTCAGTTTGGCAACATGCTCTCGATCGTGGCTAATCATTACCTGTTGTCTAAACAGTTCAAAGGGGAAATAATGGGACCCATGAGATGCGTGAAGATGTCTATGACGGTGATGAGATAGAATTCGCAACACTAGCCATAGATGACAAATGAGTCTCGAATGAAGAGCTGGCCGATGTAGAGGAAGAAATAGATATAAGAACCGAATCATGAAGAAGGGGGACAACACAAAATCGGCTTCTCAAAGAGTTATACAAAGCTAAAAACTCTATCGTGGGGACATTAGGAGAAGACTTGGGACAATCCCCACATCTCATGCTGTACGGAAGACTCAAAATAAGACGGATCATAACCAGAGCAGAAAAATAAAGGATATTCGCCAGCAATGCCTCCCATGATGGGTCGATCGTGTTGCCATCTTTCTGATGGGACGAGGAGGAAGATCCACCTCAAGTAAATACAAATAGCGAGCAAGCAATGGAAATAAGAATATCAGGGAAAGTGATGTTTCCAAGACCACCACAGCAAATGACAAAGCATCTCCGACCGTTTTATGTAAAAGCAAAGACAAATGGAATACCCATCACTAAGATGTTAATCGACAATGGAGCGGCCATTAACGCTATTCCAGTTAGGATGTTGGGGTAATTAGCGAAATCAGAGGACGATCTCATCCCTACAGAAGTAGTGCTTACGAGTTTCAATAGAGGAGCAACAACAGCTAAATAAGTCATCCTATTAGACTTACATGTGGGAAGCACTACTAAGACAATAGTGTTTTTTGTTATAGACGGACCAACCAAGTATAACATGCTCATAGGATGAGATTGGATCCACGGCAGCCGATGTATTCCTTCGTCCCTCTATCAATATCTATTTTTTGGAATCAGAAAGACGAAGTGGAAGTGGTACATGGCAATAATAGGCCTTTCACAGCAGAAACAAATTCAACCGAATATTTCATGTATGAAGGAAATTACGAGCCGACTAGAGTGTTAAATAAAGTAGGGAATTCATCCATAGTGGCCAAAAAAGACAAGCCATACACCACAGAGTTGTTAAATGATTTTTTCGCACAAACAAGGCCAACCATAGTGGCTTTCGAAAGGCCAACATCTAGCCATCAGACCTACAATTAAAATGAAAAAGAGCGAACAGACAAAAGAACAAGCCGCACTCTCGGCCACCAAATCTAGTTTAATGGCTTATGTGATAGAACGGGAAGTTGATGAACGACCAAATGAGGAAGGAGAATACGCTCTGAATGGACTTCATAAGGCACATATTACAAGAGTACATGAAGTTTTAGAAGAATTGGACCTGTGAGAATAGAACTACAAGCGCAATGCTTATATCAGTATGAAACTAGATGCCTAGGTACGCGAAAAGCTAATTTCTCTTTTAAGAAAGTATAAAGATTGTTTTGCTTGGGACTATGACGAAATGCCTAGTTTAGATAAAACTTTGGTGAATATAGGTTGTCTATTAAACCAAACCACATGCCATATAAACAATCCCCTCAGAGGTTTGCACCCAATGAAATGCCCGACTTTAAAAAAGAAGTCGAACGCCTTTTGAAGGCAAAGTTCATTAAGACCACCAGATATGTAGAATGGTTGTCAAATATTGTCCATGTTATGAAGAAGAATGGAAAATTAATAATTTTTATAGACTTTATAAATTTTAATTTGGCAACACCAAAAGACCAGTTCCTTCGGCCTACGGTAGATTCCTTAGTGGACTCCACATCAGGATAATAAATGTATTATTTTATGGATGGGTATGCAGGGTATAACCAAATCTACATCTCCGAAAATGATATCCATAAAATGGCTTTTAGATGCCCAGGTTCTTTAGGATGTTATGAGTGGATGATTATGCCGTTAGGCCTGAAAAATACCGGAGCCACTTACCAACGGACCATAAACTTGATTTTCCATGATCTGATCAATAATTTTTTAGAAGTTTATGTAGACGACATAGTAGTAAAATCTATGGCCATGGATGAGAATTTAAATCATTTGACAATGGCCTTCGAATGAATGAGGAAATTTAAACTAAAGCTGAATCCTGCCAAATGTGCTTTCGAAGTTAGTGCAGAGAATTTTTTTATTTTATTTTATAGTCCATTAGTGAGGAATTGAAATTGATGTCAATAAATCTCGGACGATACAAAAATAGAACCCCATGGAACAAAAAAGAGTTACAAAGGTGATGAGTGGTAATTATATCACTATTTCCCACTCATTTAACCTAATATTTTGTATAGTTTTTCGAGTTTTATGAATGTTTTGATGTGTTTTTGTTTATTTTGCAGATAAAAATAATCTTGGGGCTTAATGGAATCAATTCGGGGCCAAAACGATAAAATTCGGAGCAAAAAAAGTCAAAAACGAAAATTTACTGTTGGCGTCAAGAAGTGCAGTCCTAAATTCCAGTTTTGTGCAAGTTTGGTATTTTGGTAATAACCTTTTCATCCGATATCCGATTGAGGTGATTCAAGTTGCAAATTAATGAAGACTCAAAGTTATACAACTTTGAAATTTTAAATAGTTTCTAATTCTGAAGTTTTCAAGACCGAAATTAACGAATAATCTAATATATTTTGTGTAATTACTAAAGTCATTATCAAAAAATAAAAAAAAAATAAAGAAAATGACAATTTACAATTGTCAAACTTCGACAAAACATGCTTGCATGTTTGGTGGAGTATTTTGTGGAGTGTTTTGTGGCATGTTTGGTGGAGTGTTTGTTGGAGGATTTTGTGGAGTGTTTGGTGGAGCAATTGGTGGAGAAATTGGTAGAAGCATTTAGATTTGCCTATAATACCAAGCCATTTCATTTGTAATTCTCATGCTTTCCTTAGGTTTTTGTAAGGAATTTAAGGATTGCATCTTGTTTGTTTATTTTTTATAATTTATATTTGTATTTTTATTTTCAGTAATAATAGTTTCCTTTTCTTTTCTTTTCTTTTATGTTTAGTAGTTAGATTTCTACTGGGGGAAGGGTGAAGCTCTTATTATTTTAGTTTAGATTAATCTCCCTTAATTATAATATGGAAATTGTAATTTAAACTAAAGGTTATATCGCCTTAATGGCTGGTTTTATTTATTTGACATAATGTGACACCGCCTATGTGGCCGGTCTTTAAGTGACAGATGATTACTGCCTATATGGCTGGTTTATGGAAAAATTATAACACCACATTTATGGTCTGTTGGACTTAATTGAAAATCTGACTTAATGAGGATACCACATATATGGTCAGTTGGTAATATCACTGATAATTTGTATATTATAATAATGGAGATTTCTAAATTAGAATTAGTAAAGGTGGATCCCCTAACCCCCAATATTTTATTTTTATTCTAGGGAAGTGATAAAACACAATATTCAAATACTTAATAATTGATTTAATTATATAATGGGTAATTCTTTAGTTTGTTTATTTGAATTTTAAGCTTAATGCTTCTTGTTGCTTGGTCACCAATAAGATTGATGTGGTAAACTTAAAATGAACTTGGAAATGAGATTTTAGGTTTCAGTATTAGATTCAATAGCTCACGATCTTCCTTAAGAATAGATAACCCTTTAATACATTTCCTTACAGGACATGAATATACCTATCGGGCAAGGGTAGCCATAATTGGAACTTGAACTTAATGAATTCAGGTAACTTGATTAACATAGGAATATGATTAATTGGGTTATTTGGGAATTTGCATCTGACCATCGACAGAGGCTTTTACATAACTTCGTGTTCCAGGTTGGCAAACTAAATGATTACACACATATAAGAAAATCAATTCATCATTAGAATAATATTTTGTCAAGTCACAACCCTAGATATTTGTATCTTTTATTTATTTTCCTTAGTATTTTCTTTTGCGTTTTTATTTATTTAACAAATCCATAATTAACTAACTAATTAAGCGATCATTCTCTTTTCCCTCAATTAGATACCTGTAAATAAATATTATCGATAATTAATAACAACAATAGGAATTAAGTCCTCGTGGGATCAATATTTTTATATTACTTGAACGATACGTGCGCTTGTGTTATACGCGTGTGATTACGCCGATCAAGTTTTTGGCGCCGTTGCCAGGGACTTATATTTCTTGAGTTATTAATTTTAAAGCTATCTGATTTACTTGTATCTAATTTTCTTTATTTTTATCTGTAATTTTTATTTCTTTCTTTAATTTGATTTCAGGTGGTTAACATGGATCTTCGTTGGGAGATTCCAAGATTACAAGCTTTGCTAGAAGAATATACACCCCAGATCTAGGAGCAACAGTCCGGTTTTCTGAGGCTTGTTGTTCAGCCCAACAATTATCACTGGAAGTCAAGCAATACTACATTTGCTCAACATAACGCAATGCGGAGATGTGAAATATGCGATGGTAACCATCCGAGCAATCAATGCATTTACTTTCAGAGTGGCAGAATTATCAAAATCATTCAAGGTACGAAGAACCAACGTATTTCACAGAACCACATTTTCCATCTTATCCACCATCCACCTACAATCTTCATCAAGAACCAAAACCATCAGAGGAAGATCAGATGATTCACATGCTCAGAGATTGGTTCAAGGAACGAGAAGCTCAAATTGATGCACAATTTCAGAGTCAAACAGAGTCTATACAGAGGATGATAGATCAAGTTAGACAATTAACAGATAATCTGAATCACATATCTCACGGAGAAAATTCAAATAATACGGAAGAAGCCTTCAAATATCCTGAGATTTATCATGACATCATAATAGAGAACGAGGCTGAATAGTAACAAGAATCAGAGGTATCAGTTCAAGAGCCCGAACCAACAAAGTCTCAATTTGATTTTTATTATTCATTGGACTCTGACGAAGATCAAGAAGTAGAGTTGTTCGTTCCAATTGCACCAACAAGAGAGAATGAAACATTGCATCTTCAAAATGAAGATCTTGGAACATTTATTGCACAAATGTTTGATGAAGAGTCGAACGAGGAAATAAAAAAAAACATCCTCAAAATGAAGATCTTGGAGCTTCCATTGCACAAATGTTTGAAGAAGATCTACTTGAGCCAGTCATATCAAACAGAGAGGATGAAGACTTAAATTCTGACATCTTTTTACATTCTCAAGTTGACATTTATGGAGCATGTATTTCATAGATGACAAATGAAGAATTGAACAAGGAAATTTTAAAATACATATGTGAAGAAAAGGTGGAGCAAGAAGCAGGACAAATGGAGGAGCAAATGACCAACCATATTGAAGATCTCAGACATTCAGGAGAAACATCACTATTTTAGGGAGTACAGATCAAAGACATCGCCCAGAAGCTTGACAGAATGGAACTTCCATTCAAAGTCAAACACCATACGAGACCTCCAGATTTTCTTTCTTTCTTTTAAGGACCAATGAAGCAACAAAGATTAAAAAGGTAGCACAAGTACTAAATAAGACAAAATTATTTTTGCCACCTCACAGTTAGAAGAGACCCTTAAAAAACAACGCTCACGAGATTGTCTTTAATCGGACCTCCAAAATCACATTGACACCTTATTGACAGATGGATTTCAGTCACGTCTGGCTGAAGATGAAAAATTTAGCGCTAGCAGGGAGGCAACCCTTGCAATTTATTATAATTTCTATTTTTATATTTTGTGTATACATGTTGTAGAGTTTTTAATGTTGTGTGTTAATTTTTGTAGGGAAAAGCACAAACGGGGCATCTAAGGCAAAATAAAACATGAAGGAATGGTGATTGGCAATCACAAAGATGAGAGCTAATTCATTAATGATGGCTGAGTAAGGAATGGATTCTTGAGATGCATCATAATGGATTTATATACCAAACGAGTGGCGTATTGCGTACATAATTTCGTTGCCTTAATATTTACTTTGGTTTGCCTTTCTGTTGTAATTATCTTTATTTTCACCGACATGATCCAAATATTTTGACCTTTCATGATTTATTTTATTGTTTAGCTAATAATCATCATTTGAAAGATACTAGTGCTATTATTACTCACCCCTTTTCAGGTGCTATAATTTCAACTCATCATCGCACTTTGGAAGGCATTCAGCTTTGAGAAAAAAATACAAAAAAAAAAATGGAAGCCACTTCAAGAGACGAGTTGTAAATATCTGTGTCTTTTGTGGTACTAGTGTTGGTACTAAGCCACAATACGTAGCAGCAGCACATGAATTGGGACGAGTCTTAGCTGAAAGGAATATGCACCTAATATATGGCGGTGGCAATCTTGGACTTATAGGGATCGTTTCAAAAGTCGTACAAGAAAGAGGCAGTCAAGTCGTGGGAATCATCCCAAAACCCTTGGCAGAGGCAAATCTGATTGGACCATCAAATGGAGAGGAACTGATCGTACCAAGTATGTCTGAATGACTGGTAGAAATGATTAACCGTGTTGATGCATTTTTTGCTTTACCAGGAGGTTTGGGTACAATGGAGGAAATTTTTACAGTACTATTTTGGGCGAACATGAACATACACTAGAAACCGCTTGGACTATTTAACGTTGATGGATTTTATGATTTTCTTTGTGTGTTTCTTGATGATGCCCGGATAAATGGGTTCGTATCAAAACTTGTAAAAGAACTACTCTTTACTGCCAATACTATCCCATATTTAATTGACCAAATCTTAGCCTTTGAACCTCAAATTGACCCCATTCTTTCCAAGATAAACTGGTCCGATAATGATCATGGTAAGAGGTGTCGGATAAATATGGATCTTAACCTTTAACTTTTCATTTAGATGTAGAATTTCAGCTAATCAGGTACGATTTTCTAAACTATTCTTCTACTGTTTAAGACATTGGGGACAATGACTTATTTAGGTTTGGGGGAGGAGAATAGTTAAATTGTATCTTTTTTTATTGTTTTATTTATAGTCAAATTTTTTTGAAAAATTCAAAAAAAATTGAAAATTTTTACAAAAATATAAAAAAATATATATATTTTGTGTGAAATTGGTGTGAGATAGCTGTGTAAATAGTTTCCCCTCCTGAGACGTATCTCAACCTATTTCAGAACAAGTTAATTTATGTTTATTTCCTTTTAAATTATTTAATTTGTGAATTATCCATAATACTGACTAAAATGGATCTTCATATGCTCAGTTGGCAGGTATTATCAACATGCATGGTAATATACAGACATGAGCTGTAATTGAAAAGTTTGTAATATTCAATGCTCTAGTTTAATTGGAGGAAGCATATATAAATGACAATTGAGTAAAAAAAAGAAAAGAAATAAAAAAAAAATAAAAAAAAATGTAAAAAAAACGTCTGTGATTCGAGTTATTAAGTCCGTAAGGATGTCTTAACACATAGTGCCCTAAAACCAACTGGTTTGGGAGTCACTGGCCCAAAGCTCGTTACATGGATCGAAGATGTTTCCAAATATATATATATATATATATGAAGTTTGAGTAATTAAGTCCATATGGGTGTCTTAACACCTAGTGCCCTAAAGCCAATGAGTTTGGGAGTCACTGGCCCAAAGCTCGCTACATAGATAGAAGATATTGTATATAAATAAAAAAATAAAAAAAATGAGAAAAATTATTCCATTTCTTAAAAAAAGATGTGAATTCTGATATAATTTTAGGACAAAAATATGACTATTTTCAACTGTATTTGTGACTATTGTCGGAAAAATGAGTTGATTAATATTTTGTTGGCTATGTATACGGAGATTGGTAAAAATAATCGGAGAATTTACTTATTTGGTAATTTAGAAAGAAACAAAATAATTATTGACTTGGATAAGAAGTTTCACTTGTTTAGTCACTAACCTCTTTATTCTATTTTCTCTTGTCTTTTTGCTTTTGTGTGCATTAGTTTTACTATCTTTTTTACTTTTATCAAACGTTTGTGGGTATCGTTGCTGTAAACCCTCACGTGACTACAACTCGTCGATTAGGGACACTTAGAGGTTTAAAGGTCAGTTGCATATGCTAAATGCAACCGTGATCCCTACGAAAGTGGCTTAGCTTAATTTTATTTTAAAGATGTTTATGTTATTTTATTTTATTATTTTGCTCGAGAACTAGCAAAAATTTAGGTTTAGAGTGTGATGCGTGGTAATTATATCAATATTTCCCACTCATTTAACCTAATATTTTGTATAGTTTCTCAAGTTTTATGAACGTTTTGATGTGTTTTTGTTTATTTTGCAGATAAAAATAATATTGGGACTTAATGAAATCAACTCATGGCTAAAACGATGAAATCCGGAACAAAAAAGGTCAAAAACGAAAATTTACTATATGCGTAACGAAGTGCAGTCCTAAATTCCAATTTTGTGCAAGTTTGGTATTTAGGTCATAACATTTTCATCTGATATCCAATTGAGCCGATTCAAGTTGAAGATTAAAGAAAACTCAAAGATCTACAACTTTGAAATTTTACATATATTTGAATTTTGAAGTTTTTAAGATCGAAATTAACGAATAATCCAATATATTTTGTGTAATTACTAAAGTCATTATCAAAAATATGCAATATGTTTGGTGGAGTGTTTTGTGGAGTGTCTTGTGGCATGTTTGGTGGAGTGTTTGTTGGAGGATTTTGTGGAGTGTTTGGTGGAGCAATTGGTGGAGAAATTGGTGGAAGCCTTTAGATTTGCCTATAAATACCAAACTATTTCATTTATAATTCTCATGCTTTCCTTAGGTTTTTGTAAGGAATTTAAGGATTCCATCTTGTTTGTTTATTTTTTATAATTTAAATTATGTATTTTTTTTTTCAGTAATAGTAGTTTCTTTTTTTTTTCTTTTCTATTAAGTCTAATAGTTAGATTTCTGCTGGAGGAATGGTGCAACTCTTATTATTTTAGTTTAGATTAATCTATCTTAATTATAATATGGAAATTATAATTTAAACTAAATGTTATACTGTCTTAATGGCTGGTTTTATTTATTTGACATAAAGTGACACCGCCTATATGGCCGGTCTTTAGGTGACAGATGATTACCGCTTATATGGCTGGTTTATAAATAAATGATAACACCGTCTTTATGGTCGGTTGGACTTAATTGAAAATCTGACTTAATGAGGATACCGCCTATATGGTCGGTTGGTAATATCACTGATAATTTCTATATTATAATAAGAGAGATTTCTAAATTAGAATTAGTAAATTTGGATCCCCCAACCCCCAATATTTTATTTTTAATCTAGGGAAGTGATAAAAAACAATATTCACATGCTTAATAATTTATTTGATTATATAATGGGTAATTCTTTAGTTTGTTTATTGAATCTTCAGCTTAATGCTTCTTGTTGCTTGGTCACTAATAAGATTGATGTGGTAAACTTAAAATGAACTTGGAAAAGGGATTTTAGTTTTCAACCTTAGATTCAATAGCTCACGATCTTCCTTGAGGATAAATAACCTTTTAATATATTTCCTTACATGATAAAAATATATCTGTCAGACGAGGGTAGCTATAATTGGAACTTGAACTTAATGAATTCATGTAACTTGATTAACATAGGAATATGATTAATCGGGTTATTTGGGTATTTGCATCTGACCATCGACAAAGGCTTTTGTATAACTTAATGTTCCAGGTTAGCAAACTAAATGATTACACACATATAAGAAAATCAATTCATCATTACAATAATATTTTGTCAAGTCACAACCCTAGATATTTGTGTCTTTTATTTATTTACCTTAGTATTTTCTTTTGCGTTTTTATTTATTTAAAAAATCCACAATCAATCAACCAACCAATCAAGAGATCATTCACTTCTCCCTCAATTAGATACCTATAAATAAATAGTATCAATAATTAATAACAATAGTAGGAATTAAGTCCTCGTGGGATCAACATTTTTATACTATTTGAACGATACGTGCGCTTGCGTTATACGCGTGTGATTACACCGGTCAAAAGGTTTCTAGGGCAAGTCAATTTTTTAATGAGGTTCATTTCAAATTATGCAGGAAAAACTAAAGCTTTCTCATCCCTACTAAGGCTAAAATAAAAGGACAAATTCGTTTGAACCGAAGAGCATCAAAAAGATTTCGAGAGCCTAAAAAACTATTTATCGAAGCCGCCGGTGATGGTACCCCATGTGCTAGGACGGCCAGTGAAGCTCTTTATATCCACTGAGGAGCAGTCCATGGCCAGAATGGTCGCACATGACGATAATATGGGTGTAGAATGAGCCATTTATTATCTCAGCAGGTAATTATTGAAGTATGAATGTAATTACTCTCAAATGAAAAAATTATGTTTGGCTTTGTATTTCACATGTACTAAATTACACGTCTATCTGAGGTCGACCATTGTGTATTTAATTACAAAAATCAATATAGTGAAATATATGTTCTCTCTTCCCATTTTGCATCAAAAAGTAGGATTTTGGTGTCTATGATTGTTAGAATTTGACATACAGCATGAACCCCAAAAGGCCGTAAAAAAGTCAGGCCATTATGGATTTTTTAGCTGATCACCCCTTGCTTAGGCACTACCAAAGAAATTGAGATGGAAATAGGCAAATGCTGCTTGAAACCGTGGATGATGTATTTTGATGGATCTAGTACATCAAAAGGGGCTGGAATGTGATTAGTCTTTATCAGTCTTTTGGGAGAATTGTTCCGCTTCATCGTCAAGTTGGATGAATGTTACACCAACAATCAGGCTAAATACGAGGCTTTACTATTTGGATTAGAGATCTTCCTTGATATGGGAGTAAAAAATGTGTCCATTAAAGGGGATTCGCAACTAGTGATCCAATAAGTGACTGGGTTCTTTCAATGCCAGAGCTCATCGGTCATGGCGTTATTAGAAGTGGATGGTGGATCATGAAGTTTGGTATCCCTCAGACATTAATGTTTAAGTTAAAGAGCTTATCATCCATCGATTCAGTATCCCTCAGACATTAATGGTGGATCATGATACTTCTCAGAACGGGGAAAAGTTAAGTATTTTCTGAGTGAATATGGGATCTGGTTAATAAACACTACTTCGTATTACCCCATCTTAAATGGTGAGGCAGAATCGTCCAACAAAATTCTTAATGGGTTGATTTGGAAGATGATAATGGACAATGCCAGACAATGGGATGAATGTTTAAGTCAAGCTTTATGGGCATACAGGACGTCACCCCGAACAAGTACATCGATCATGTTGTTCCAGCTAGTATTGGTCGATGGTCGTCAAAAATCTGAGGTCGAGTCCTTTAAGGCCAAGAATGTATCCCTCAATAAATGCCATTCCTTCTACATCTCTAAATCAGTTGCCGCTAGATGCGTCAGGCTTTTCTCAAAATCAACATGGGCCAAGTCTTTGTATTTTTCTAGGAAAGTGTTCACCTTCGTTAATTGAGAGGCAATAGTTCTCCTTTTGGCCTATTTCCTCATACAACTCTCCTCGATAAGGCACTGGATCTCATGTAATTGTCATTCTAATTCTAGCAACACCAATTCCTCAATAACCATTTCATCTGTAGTTTCCGTAGAGTCTGGCGGAGGGTGTTGAGGGAATCACGAAGACTTTCCTTATTTGCCATTGAAGAACGAAGCCTAACCTTCTAACTATATATGTTTCGATAATGATGAATAAGGGCTGCTACTTCGTTCTGTATATCTTGGAGGAATAGTCGATTTTCTACTTGTATAGGTAGAATATGAAGAGCCAACAGTCGAAATAGCTATGAGGAAATCCTTTCCAATTTGAGCATATTCTCTGGCATAGCGGCCTGACTGATCTCCAGACTAGTGAATAAGGCATATTGACTAACGACTTCCCAAAGAACCCCTAAGTCTGTAGTTGCTCGGGCTGAAGATAAGGAAGGCTGAGCCGGAGTAGAGGCTAGCCGATCAAGATCGTCCAAAATACCATAGATCGATTGCATTAACGGATCAGACACATGTATGAAAAAAGGTAATTAGCAAATAAGAACCAAAAGAACGATAAAAAGAAGAGGGGAGGAAAAGACTTACAACCCCCGGTCTAAAACTAGAACTAGATGGCTCCTTCGCGGTTGCCATAAAGATATCACCAAGTGGCGACGTAGGTGCTCGTCTAGGAGATGGAGGAAGAATGGGGGACACCGCCTGAAGAGATGATGGCGAATGTGTTGGACAATTATGACCCATAGCATCACTATTTGTACAGATCATGGTGTTGTTGTACAAATTAACTATGTGACAAAAGAAAATGCCCTTTTATCATTTGTAATTAGATTACCAAGATATATAAATGATAAAAGGTCCTTAGGATTAGTTCCGGATTGAGATGATATGAGACAGTATCAATCCACGAAGGTTTAATCATTAAATATCCCTAGTCAGAGTATTATCGAGATTGGACGTCGATAATGCGTAAAAGACTAGTATTACACTTGTGCGCGTTATGGGAGCATAACAACATAGTTCTCATATATTTGGGTATTGGATACTCATGCAAGTGTAATAAGAGGTTGTGTTTACCGATGGTACAGGAACAGCTTCGCTTTGGATAGACCCCTCGGAATTCCATTGGTAGTATGACTATATGTCTATGGAAGTCCGAATCAGGGTAGATGTATTTGGTCTTAACCTGAGACTTGCACCGCTAATACTTCCGACAATCAATATACTTTAGTTTTGGTCGTCCAGGGCTTTAACAGGTTCTGTGTACGCCCCTCCTGGGTATATTGAGAATCGTAGTGTATTGGGTGTGATGTCAAGATTGAAGTATCACTCCAGTCATAGTGGAGATGATGATCACGTAGGATACGGAACTGGTGCTCTTATGTATTGTAGTCATCGAGATAATATGACTAGGTCATGATTATCCGATTATAGAGACTAGTTACCAGAGATCCGATATGTGCTTCATACGGGGCACACACAATTCCAGGCCCAAGCCTTGCACGTGACATCAAATACTGGATCGTAATACACAGTACTACGTATACTACGCCTGATAAAGATTACATATTCCTTTAAGAATATTTCTGGAGAATTGGGTAGGCACGGTGCTTTGCTAGAAGCCAACTATGTCTTGTAAATCGGTAAAAATGTAGTACTAGGTACGTACGTGTTCGGATAGTCCGAGAACCGGATTTACTGCCAACATATCCGGGGATCTCATAGGTCGCTTCCCGAAGATTCACCGATGACGTATGACTCGCACTTTATTAATCTGAGATTAATTATGAGGGAAAATTAATCTGGGATTAATTACAGAGATATTTTATCTGGGATAAAATATTATTTAAAGAGAGAGAACGATTAATTTGGAATTAATCGATAAAATAATATATTTGATATATTATACGAAATTATATTTCGACGCGGAATTAAAATTTGATTTTAATTCGGGCGAACGAGTTAATTTAGAATTAATTCATTAGCGACGTGAATAGTAATTTTGTTGGGCATAATTATTTAATTAAATTTGATTTAATTATGTCGCAACGGAAAATTCATTAATTCGGAATTAGCGAACCCGAGCCCGGGAGTATTTGCGGGCCCACTCGCATTTCATATTCAAGTGCGGCCCACAAGTCACATCAAGCGTCAAATCACTAGTCAATCAAGTGATGAATGTCTTGTCACTTTGAGTGATTAACAACTAGTCACTATTCATGATTGACGGTGGTGGTTGGATGGCTTTAATTCTTGTACCAATTTTGAAAGTTGAATTTGGTATATCTTTTATTGATTTTGGAAATCAAAAACTAACACACAATTTCTCACTCTCTCCTCTCTATCTCTCGGCCTTGGGCCATTTTTTCTTATTTCTTCCTTCTCAAGCCGAGAACAGGATGAAGAACAAGGGAAAGATTTGCGGCAAATTTTTCCTAGTGCTAGCACACACATTAGGAGTCTTACGAAGGTGATAGGGAAACCCACTCATGGGCATGGAATGCACACCAAGCTTGGAGCTTAGAGATTCAAAAATGGAGCACAAAAAAAAAGGAGCAAAACCGTGAGCACCTTGGAGGAAAAGCTTGAAGATTTTTGTTGTTCCTCACATCGCAAAAGCCGATCTATGTAAGTATGATTCCGCCATACTTCTTATTGTATTCACATATGATTTCTATGCTTAAATTGATCTTGGGACTAACCTAGAAACCCTACAATGGTATCTGAGCCATTTTGAGCATGAAATTTAAATTAGGGTAAAATTGGGTAAAAATGATTTGAGTATGTTTTGATGAAATTGATTGTTGATAAATGCTTGAATGATGATAACATAGTGTTATACATGATCAATTTGATGAAAATTGGATTAGATCAAATTTTCCCCAAATTTGAGGCTTGGCCGAAAGTTTAGTGTTGCCCTAAGTCATGGTGATTTTTGATTTTGATCATTGGATGAGTTGAAATAATTTGGGAAATGTTGATTTAGGATTTAATTGGATTGAATTCGGAATCGGACATGAAAACCCTACAATTGCCGTGAGTGATAGCATGGAAAATAATTGATTTTTTTTGATTCAATTGTGTTGGACATAAGTTGATGATGATAAGCATAATTAATTGAGTAAGTTGGTGTTTTGGAAATATTAATTTGGTTAATTAATTATGGCTATACACTTTAATTAATTTAATTGTGAAATTTGGAATTTTATGATTTTATTAATTGGGCTTATTTTGGAATTGGGCTTGTAAAAGTTATATTTGGGCTAAATGGGCTTGGTTGGGCCAATTTTGGTTTAGGTTAATTGGTTGGATCCAATTGGGCCCAAAACCATATCCATAAAGTCCAAATATAATTTAATGGACCTTTAATTTTAATTGGGCCTAAATTGGTTTCTTGGCAAATAAGGGTGATTCCTTAAATGGGCTTTGGTATTTGGGTTTGACCCATATTGACCAAAGTCTAAGCCTTTAGAAATTAATTGAAAACCTATTGGACTTTAATTAAATTGACATTGGATGTTAATCGGGCTTTGAGACAAGTAATGATTAGATTTAGAATCTAAGTCGTAAAAGCTCATTAATAAAGTGTAATATTTATTTTGGAATTAAATAATGAATTAGTATTAAATACAAATTAAATTGGATTTAATATTGTAGTTTAATACAATTCAAGAATTCGTACTTTGAGTACTTATTCTTAAAACGATTTGGACTCGCGCAAAATCAAATCGTTGTTTGAACATTGGATGGTCATTAATTTTCAGATTAATTAATTGGATTAGATTGATTGATAACATGCTTTGTGTGAATACATGAATGCGATGCATGAATAATGTATATCGGATGGATATTAGATGGGTGAGGGAAATTTTGGAAATTGTTGTAATAAATTTAGAATTTATTAATTGGACCTGCGTGTCCAGCCTATTACCTCTTGACTCTTTGTATTTATCTTCTCACACATTCCCCTCAATATAAATGAGGTTTATTTAGAAGTGTTATGCAATCGGGTTGAAGTAATACTTGTGCTAGCGGGAGAGAGGAAATGGAGAGATTTATTCTAGGAACAATGTGTTAAATATCCATCCGCATATCATTATTATTTTATTTATACGCGCCTTATTATGTTTTTTAGAATACATGTTTAAGGGTGTATGATGATGAGACCTAACAAAGATAATAAATTGGTTGCCAATTTACGCGAAAAACCCTCAACACATATTAAGCGTTTTTTCCTTCCATTGAGTGATTCTTACTCAAGATCCAAGATTGGCACTGGTTTGTTGGCCAAAGTCAAGCCCTTTATCCGTTGCGGATGTGTTTGAATCATGAAGGCTTTGTTCCATATCGCTGTCTTGTCCAAGTTGTGATTTTTTGGCCAAAGTCAAGATCACTTCTTGTCCATCGACATCGATTACGAAGCTTTCCAAGGTCAATGGGTTCCGCTTAACTGGGATCATTAAGTTTGTTGTGCCAAAGCCAAGGCTTAGTTGACTCAGAGGAAAAAGGTTAGGGAATATATTGGATATATTGGCATATATAAGATATATGTTTCAGACTTGGATGTCCACATACTGGATCTAGGAATTGGATGAGATCCATTTGATCTTAGAGATCTACATAGTTAATTATCATACAATTTGTCGGCCAAAGTCAAGATTGTGTGTTATTTAACGGGATCCTAGTCCACTAGGAAACAAGGTTTCCCGAGTACTCCACAGAGGGTTAGAGGCTCGCCGAAAAATAGTGGGAGGCAAGTATTAAATTTGCAATATTCGTTTAGTTACTTGCCAATACGCGCTCATTTCAAATTTTTCGTCAAATAATTAATATATTAGTTGCACTAATATTTAATCGTTGTTTTATTTAAATAGTTGGACTGTATTCAAACTACTTCAATCATAGTTGATTTTATAATTTGATTATAGTAATCATTATAATTGAATTTAACCTATTAAATTATAGTTGATTATATAGTTAGACTATAGTAATCATTATAATCAATAGTACCTAAAATCGTTGATTTGATAGTTAGACTATTGGAATCAAGATAAATGGAAGATTAGCGTTTAGAACATAATCCTGGGAGAAAATGTTATTTAAACGGCTTTAATTTTCAAATTGGGAATAAAACCTCAGGATAGTCTTGAAGACCGAGAAGTTACTTTATTTGATAGAGTGACGTCTCGAGCCTAAGCCCAGAGTTGAGCAAATAGTAGAACATGATATTTGGAATATTCATGTGATGATAACTTTAGTGCTTAATCTGTTATGCTTGCCGCAAAGACTCCTTAATTTCTTAGTCAAAACTAAAGATTAGATCCTTATATAGTATGATATTGAAATTGAAGGATCTTCATAGATCTATCCTTAGAGCTTAGAAGTAAAAATTGCAATAGAAAACTCTTGGAGAGTTAATGGCTATACTCAAAGAGACAAAGCCAGAGTTTGTAATAGGGCAAGATGCGCAAGGCGCATCTTACTTCGACATCCCAGAAGGCCAAGACTTGGCCAAAGGCTTCTAGGGTGTGGAAAAGGGGCAAAGGCAAAATCATTATAATCTTCTGGGAAGACATAGGACATATCCTAAAATGTCTGCCTAAACTGTGGTAAACGGGGTCACTGGAAGCGTGATTGCCGTATGGACAAGGCATACATGAAGGAAGAGAATACGGGCAAGGCTCCGACTTCAAATATGTTTGTCATAAACATGTTCACTACTAGTATTAAAATTGGATTTTAGATACTGGATGTGGTACATAAATATGTACTGGTGTGCAGAATCTGCTGATGAGCAGGAAACTGACTTTAGTTGAGATTGACCTACGAGTCGGAAACGGGACAACAGTCGCTGTTTTAACCGTAGAAACCTAAGTTTAGGAAACTGTTAGAGTGCAACTAGTTTGACTAGAAACATTATCTCTATATCAGGGTTTAACCCATTACGGGTATACCTTTATATTCTAGAACACTAAAGTGTTTTATTTTATAAAGACGATATTGAGATAAACACATTAGATGTGAATAACAGTATTTATATTTTGAATATAAATGAATCTCAAACATATAACATGACAAATAAATAGCTCAAACTGAATAAATCAATTGAGACTTATATGTGGCATTTTTGTCTGGGACACAATAAACAAGACTCGTATATCCACACTTTTGAAGAGTGGATACCAGGACAGATTTGACTACATTCAAATAATGTCTACGAATCTAGTTTAATAGGCAAAGTGCCTAAAACACCTTTTACTTGGTAAAAGTATAAGTGCCACCGATCTGTTAGCCCTCGTTCATAGTGACGTAAGTGGGCCCATGTCTAGCTAGGCTAGAGGTGGATATGAATACTTCAAAATCTTTACGGATGTGGCATCACGTTATGGTTATGTGTTTCTTTCGAAACACAGATCAGAAACTTTTGATTAATTCAAAGAGTTTCGACACAAAGTAGACAAACAGACCGGCTAAAGTATTAAAACCGTCACGGTTGGACCATGATGGAAAATACTTAAGCAATAAGTTTCTCAAATACTTGAAAGAGTATAGTATTCTTTCAATGAGGACTCCTCCCGGAACACGTCAATTTGATGATGTATCCGAACAGAGAAATCTAATTTTGTTGGACATGATAAGGTTAATCATGAGTCACTTTGAGCTACCATTTCCTTCAAGGGATAAGCTTTAAACAGTGCAAAACGTATTTTGAATAAGGTTCCATGAAAATCTGTTTGAAATACTTCATATTGATAAGAACAGGAAAGAAACCGGGTTTTCTCAATCCTAAAGATTTGGGTATGCTAGGCATAAGTTTGGATGATACCAAACCAGAACCCAAATCGGATAAGTGCCTAATTGTGGGTTATCCTATGGAAACCAAAGTATAGTACTTATACAACTCACAAGAGAATAATTTAATTGTTGCTCGCCATGCAGTTTTCCTAAGAGGAATACCTATATGCAGTGGTAAGTGGGAGGAAAGTAAAACTCGATGAAAATCGGAGTAATACTGTTCCAGGCATCGATTCCTTAATGGAACACAAATAGTTCATCAAGGATGAAACTATACCATAATCTTCGAATACACAAGAACCGCGATAGTCGGAGAGAGTCATAAAATAACCTGGGAGGTATGGGTTTATGATCTCAATGAGGAAGTGATACAAGGTATCGACTCCCTATTATAGCAAAGTGCCATTATATCCGAAATGGATTCCATGTATACCAACTATGTTTAGACACTAGTTGTTGTACCGGAAGGCATTGTGCATATTGGTACTATATAAGTCTTCAAGGAAGAGATATATGGAAGGCAACATACCAACGTACTAAGCTGGGTTTGTAGCGAAAAGGTATCGTTATCAACATTGTGTCGATTACGACGAAACTTTTTACTCGTTGCCATGGTTAAATCCAATTGGATAATGCTTGCTGATGCTGCATGTTTCATTTATGAAATATGACAGCTGAACGTCAAAATCGCTTTCCTTAAATGGAAACCTTTTAGAGGATGTTTACAACATCCTGGTGGTTTTGTCGTACCAAAACAAGCAAACAAGGTTTGCAGAGTTAATTCGATCCATTTATGGATTGAAGCAAGCACTATGTTCTTGGAACTATCGTTTTGATGTAATCATAATGGTTTATGATTTAATTCAAAACGAAAATGATTCTTGTGTATATAAGGAGATTAGTGGGATATCACTGACTATGATTGTCCTAAGTAATGATGACATATCATTTCTTGGAAATGATATTCCAATAATACTATCGGTGAAAGCTTGGCTTTCATGAAAATTCTCCGTAGAATTCTCGGGAGAAACAACATTTATTCTAGGAATAAAGATTTACTGGGATAGATCTAAAAGTTGTTGGCACTCTCCGAGAACTCATACATTAACATAAATGTACGCGACCTAGTGTCTCATATGCTTTGAGCATATAGAGTCACAATCAGGCCAATCCAAGTGAAAGTCACTGGATTGATGTTAAGAACATCCTTTAGTATCTTAGATGAACTAAGGATGCTTTCTTATACTATGGAGAATGAGAACTTGAAGTGACTGGGTTCACTGTTGCAAGTTTCCTAACCGATAAAGACAACTTTAAGTCGTAGAAAGGATACTATATAGTTTGAATAATGGAACAGTGAGCCGGAAATCTTCCAATCAAGACACTGTTGCCGAATAAACAACAAAAGCGGAATATTGCTGCAGCTGAGGCAACAATAGAAGTCATTTGGATCTTAATAATCCTTATCAGATTAGGAGTAGTTCTGTTAGCAGCTGAGTTAGGCTACAGCACATGCTAAAGAATTAATTGTCTCATCAATGATCCAGATATATACTTCAAATATTCATCTGATTCGTTTGGATCATACATCGTGGCGATGTGATGATCGAATAAATCGGATCAGATGATAACACTGTAAATCCGCTGACGAAAACATTTTCTCAGCAGAAGTTTGAGCGAACCGTATATAGTTTGGGTGTAGGACACTTGAGTGATTGACTATAGGCCAAGTGGGAGATTGTTGGACAATTATGACCCATAGCATCACTAATTGTACAGAGCAGGGTGTTGTTGTACAAATTAACTATGTGACAAATGAAATTGCCCTTTTATCATTTGTAATTAGATTACCAAGATACATAAATGATAAAAGGTGTTTATGATTAGTTCCGGATTGAGATGATATGAGACAATATCAATCCACTAAGGTTTAATCATTAAATATCCATAGTCAGAGTATTATCGAGATTGGACATCGATAATGCGTAAAAGACTAGTATTACACTTGTGCGCGTTGTGGGATCATAACGACATAGTTCTCATATATTTGGGTATAGGATACTCATGGAAGTGTAATAGGAGGTTTTGTTTACCGATGGTACGGGAACAGCTTCGCTCTGGAAAGACCCCTCGGAATTTTATTGGTAGTATGACTATGTGTCTATGGAAGTCCGAATCAGGGTAGGTGTATTTGGTCTTAACCTTAGACTTGCACCGCTAATACTTGCGACAATCAATATACTTTGGTTTTGGTCGTCAGGGCTTTAACAGGTTTTGTGTACGCCTCTTCTGGGTATATTGAGAATCTTAGTGTATTGGGTGTGATGTCAAGATGGAAGTATCACTCCAGTCATAGTGGAGATGATGATCACATAGGATATGGAACTGGTGCTCTTATGTACTGCAGTCATCGGGATAATATGACTAGGTCATGATTATCCGATTATAGAGACCAATTACCAGAGATCCGATATGTGCTTCGTACGGGGCATACACAATTCCAACCCCAGGCGTTGCACGTGACATCAGATACTGGATCGTAATACGCAATACTACGTATACTATGCCTGATAAAGATTACATATTCCTTTAAGAATATTTCTGGTGAATTGGGTAGTCACGGTGCTTTGCTAGAAGCCAACCATGTCTTGTAAATCTGTAAAAACGTAGTACTAGGTACGTACATGTTCGGATAGTCTGACGACCGGATTTACTGCCAACATATTCGGGGATCTCATGGGTCGCTTCCCGAAGATTCACCGATGACGTATGACTCGCACTTTATTAATTTGGGATTAATTATAAGAGAGAGAAAATTAATCTGGGATTAATTACAGAGATATTTTATGTGGGATAAAATATTATTTAAGGAGTAAGAACGATTAATTTGGAATTAATCGATAAAATAATATATTCGATATATTATATGAAATTAGATTTTAATTCGGGTGAATGAGTTAATTTAGAATTAATTTGTTAGCGACGTGAATAGTAATTTTGCTAGGCATAATTATTTAATTAAATTTGATTTAATTACATCGCAACGAAAAATTCGTTAATTCGGAATTAGCGAACCCGAGCCTGGGAGTGTTAACGGGCCCACTCGTATTTCGTATTCAAGTGCGGCCGAAAAGTCACATCAAGTGTCAAATCACTAGTCAATCAAGTGATGGAGGTCTTGTCACTTTGAGTGATTGACAACTAGTCACTATTCATGATTGATATTGGTGGTTGGATGGCTTTAATGCTTGTACCAATTTTGAAAGTTGAATTTGGTATATCTATTATTGATTTTGGAAATCAAAAACTAACACAAAATTTCTCACTCTTTCCTCTCTATCTCTCGGCCCTGGGCCATTTTTTCTTCTTTCTTCCTTCTCAAGCCGAGAACAAGATGAAGAACAAGGGAAAGATTTACAGAAAATTTTTCCTAGTGCTAGCACACACATTAGGAGTCTTACGAAGGTGATAGGGAAACCTACTCATGGGCATGGAATGCACACCAAGCTTGGAGCTTGGAGATTCAAAAATGGAGCACAAAAAAATAGAGCAAAACCGTGAGCACCTTAGAGGAAAAGCTTGAACAATTTTGTTGTTCCTCACATCGTAAAAGCCGATATATGTAAGTATGATTCTGCCATACTTCTTATTGTATTCACATATGATTTCTATGCTTAAATTGATCTTGGGACTAACCTAGAAACCCTAGAGAAGGAATTATGGATAATGACCATTCTAGAGAAGGAGACCATTATTTAGGAGGAACGGGAGACACCGCCCGAAGAGTTGATTACTATTCGAAAGAAAGAGACCATTGCAACGAAGGGTCAAAATGAGAAGAACTCGGCATGCCTGATGGCTGGGTCTCTGTAGAAGAGTCAGAATCAGAAGAGTCAGTAACATAAATAACTTCCATATCTTCATAAATACGTCATATAACATCGTCTTTATAAAAAGACCAAGCCTCGTCCAATAATTCCAATTCGGCCAGACTGAATAGGCCGTCTGTGTCCCTATAACTCCCCATAAACCCCACAGCAGTCCACCTACGTATTAAGGGAAAGATCTCCTTAAGATGAAGCCAAAGAGGCTTATTATCCAGCCAAATGGGGCTCATTATCTGTCCGATAAGGCTCGTCATCAGGTCCTTGTACAATAGGGACATGATCGACCAATGGATGATATCTGAATAAGAGATGGTCCATTTGGATTTCCTCTATAGTGGACATTGACTGCCCAATACTATACTTGACCCCATACATTGGGGATCGGGCCTGCTCGAACGGGTTGCATCATTCACTTCACTCTCTTTTGGTGGGTGTTGAATGATTAGGGTTTCGGCCGCTGCACCCTCATTTGATGGAAATTGAACGACTGGATTTCGAAAGCTTCAACCTCTCTGAGTGAATGTTGGACGGTTGGAGTTTCAGGCTCTAAAGTTTGGGCCGATTCAGACAGGCCGAATGACGATTCTGTCCTAGCATCTGTACAAGAAATGAGATTTTTTTTTAAAAAAAAAATGAAAGGAACAAAAAGTTCAAGAATGTACCTTAGCCTGATTTAGTATCAGGGGCTTGTCCGGATCAGAGCTATGAGCCAGAGAATGATGTTTCTGTTTGACTTGTTTGGTGCTTGCCTTCTTCGGCCCAGCTTTCTCAACAAACTTCCTTGGCCTAACTATCTCCAAAATCTTTGAGGAAAACGAAAGGCTAGAAAAAACCAAGGAGGAAGGCAAGGAAAAAGGTCTTTCACTGCAGAGGGCAAAAAATGATCAAAGAAAGGGTGGACGAATGTACAATAGGAGAAAGAAGCACAAGAAAAGGAAGATAGCAAAGATCGAGCCTCAGATAAACATTGATCAATGTTTGAAAGCGAAAGAACCTTGAAACATTCTGATGGGATGGAACGAGAATAAAACAATGGAAAGGGCTACCCTTGAACGAGACCGAATTGGCGGGCGATGAGGTTGGGAGAATATACTTTCACCCCAGTTTTGCCATTGGTCCCTGTCAAAATATCATGAATCAGATTGCGGGTGCATAAAAACTTGTGCCATATGTGATTGACCGATTCATCCCCATCTAACCCGGGAAGCTCATGAACGGATGAAGGGTTATCGCCCAAAGAGAAAGGAAAGAAAGACGAGACTCGAGAAATGGTGTAAAAATATTCAAAAATAGAGTGAGGAATGACGGAAGTTGGCCCCATTTGGGTGAACAAAAGGCCTACACATTGATATGAGCGATTTAAGTCAATTAAACTGAAGACTGATAAGTAGGCTCTAAGCCAAAGAGGGTCAGAAGTGATCGGCGAAGCGCCAGACCGTAGCTGGACGAGCCCAGTAAGAAAAAGAGAAAATATCTTGAAAGCTGTAGACTTTTCTTATTAATTTTCAATAAATTAATTCTACAAGAGTTGCTCTTTATTTATAGAGAGTGCTTAGGTTAAGATTGTTATCCATAAATAATGTGAGATAAACTAAAATTAAAAAATAAAACTGAGGTACTATATTATTTACAACACTCCTCATTGGGACCCATCACTTTAATTTTAAAATAATTGACCTAACATTGTCTTATTAAAACCTTGCCAGTAAAATCCAGTTGGATAAAAATCTGGTCGAAGGAAAAAGAGTATAATGCGCTTTTATCCAACGATATTTCTTGATGTCAATGATTATGCTCCCACGTATGAAATGCTCATCTAATGAAATGCTCCTCCTCAAAAGATATCATTAGGATAATTTATTAAGTCGATGCATGCCAATGCTATATACAAGCTCAAATGTGGATATCGATAAAGCTTTATTAAATAAGTCTGCAAAGTTATCAGTTGAACATATTTTCTTAACATCAATTTGTTTAGTCTGTTGTAGCTCATTAGTATAGAAAAATTTAGGTGAGATGTGCTTGGTTTTGTCTCCATTGATGTGCTACCCTTTAATTTATGCAATACAGACAACATTATTTTCATATATCACTGTTGGAATATTTTTACGGAGTTTAAGTTGCATGTGCTCTGAATGTGATGGATAAATGACCTTAAACATATACATTTTCTGTTTTCTTCATGTAGTGTAAATATCTTTGAGTGATTGGAGGATGTAGCAACAAGAGGCTGATTTGTAGATCGCCATGAAATTGTAATGTTATTATAAGTAAAAACATACCCTTTCTGTGAACGCGCCTTATGAGGGTCAAAGAGATATCTTACATCAGTGTAGCCAACAAGGTCTGGATTTTGCGTTAACTCATTTGAATAAAACAATACCAAGTATTTAGTGCCATGAAGAAAATGAAAGATACTTTTGATGTCATTCCAATATTGTCGAGTTGGCGCAGAACTAAATCTTGCCAATAAATTAATCGAGAATGCGATATCTGGTCGGGTGCATTGAACTAAATATAGCAAGACACCAATTGCACTAAGATATGGTACCTCAGGACCAAGTATCTCTTCATTATCTTCTTTAGGATGGAATTGATCATTTTTAGGATCGAAAGATCGGACTACCATGAGAGTATTTAATGGATGAGCATCATCCATATTAAAACGTTTGAGAATTTTTTCAAAATATGCAGACTAATGGATAAACACTCCGTTAGTTTTATGCTCGATCTACAAGCCGAGACAATATTTCATTTTTCCCTCATATCATCAACATATACTAGAATAATAGTAAATCCAGTCTTTGACTTTCTAATAAATATGGATGGGCAGATATGATCATTTATATATCTTACTTTCATCAAATATTCACTCAAACGATTATACAACATGCATCCAGATTGTTTCAATCTGTATAAAGATAGTTGTAACTTGATTGAACACAGTTTATGATCCTTTGATTTATATGTTTAAGGCATTTTCAATCCTTTGAGGATTTTCATGTAAATATGTGCCATACAACTATGTTGTCACTATGTCCATAAGACGCATGTCTAGTCTTTCAAAGACTGCCAAACTGATTAAAAATCGAAACGTAATGGTAGTCATCACTGGAGAATACGTATCCTTATAGTCAATATCTGGTCTCTATAAGAAACTTTGTGCAACTTGTCGCACTTTATATCTAATGATTTCATTATGTTCTTTACATTTTCGCACAAACACCCATTTATAACCAACGGGTTTTACATCTTCAGGTGTCTAGACTATGGATCCAAATTCTTCACGTTTGGCTAAATAAGTCAATTATACTTGAATTACTTCTTTCAGTTTAGGCCAACCGTGTCTTTGTCTAAATTCATCGATAGTTTGAGATTCAAAATCATTTGTAATGTTAGTAACTATTGTATATGAAAATATAATATCGATGGTTTTTTTTCCTTTCGATCTCACAGTTCTCTTTTATAAGTATAATTTGTAGACTTTTCCTCATTTTTGGAGTTTTGAACCTCTTCAAGGGCTAGTATCTCTTCAGGGACTGTCTGTAGGACACAGAAATCGACGATGATGTTCTAGGCTCGCGACCTAGTCGGGAGTACGGAATATCCTACGGGAGACTAAACCGGAGAATAATAGAGTCGCCACCCAGTGTGAACTGGGAAAATGATTTAAGGCCGCACTCACCCCTTGCAAGGGAAGATCTCAAACCGTTGGGTTTGGAATGGTCCCTTACTTATGCCACTTGTAATGAAAAGATTTGTGCAATAATCTAACCAAGTCTACGCAATATACATACGCAAGGATAACCTATATCTTAGTTTGCATAATACCTATATCTAAGTTTGCATGCATAAAAGTAAGTTGAAATACGGCAAGCACACAATCTCATGAACACATTAAATCGATAAACGTGGAAATGTAAATAAATAACAATATAAACATGAACATAGATTAAATTCCTAATACGAAAGAAATAATTAATCATGCATACTATTTCTAATGAATCATGGATAAATAAAAATCGGATAAAACAAAATACATGCGTCTCTCAAGCGGTACGTGGAGTTGTTTCCCGAGTACAGACCGCACTACCATCCATTCGGATTCGGCTACAGAATTTACGTCCGGGTTTTCATCCGATGTATCGTAAAAGATAACACATATTTCATTTATCCCATGGCCACAACATACATGAATCTATAATACGCATACGAAGTAATAATAATAACTAATGGAAATAAAGAACGGGAATAAATAAAAAGGGGTGCCCTCAGGTCTAACCTCTTAAGTCGTCTCTTAGAAGTGCGTTACGTGGTTGTCGGAATGTTTGATGCTCTGCAACTGTTCCGATTTACTCATTCACTATTTTCCTTCGTTGTTTCGCTGTTTTGGGCTGCTGTTTCCTCTATTTTACTGCGGCTTTTGGCCACTATTTTTGTGGTAATCTGTGACTGTTTTAGCTTGTTGTTTGCGGTGATTTAGGTATGATGGGGATGCAATTTTTTGTGTTTACTGGACAGTTTTCTGGATAGTTTTTTGCGGGTTTTTTAGTGCAGTTTTTGGGTCTGTTTTACGGGTTTATGGTGTGCAGTTTGCGGGTTTTGGAGGGGGTTTTCAGGGTACAGTTTTTTCGGTAATTAGAGGGGAATTTTAGAGCTGTTTCTGTGAGGTATGAAGGCTTTTTTTAGGACTGTTTCTGCGAGGTATGGAGGTTTTTTGCGGGATTGAGATAGTGCGGTTTAGGGTGCAGGTTATGGGCTATTTCAGTGGTTTGAGGGGCTGCTGGTTGGGGGCTGTTTCGGTGGTTAAGGGGCTGCTGGTAGATGACAGTTTCTGCGGTTAAGGGGCTGCTGGTTGAAGACTGTTTTGTGCGTGAATGGAGGGTTGGTTGCTTGTTGTGTTTTGCGGCAAAGAGGAGGGTTGTTTCTTGGGGTGTTTGTCGTGAATGTCTAGGGGTGTGAAAGGTTTAGTTCAAGGTCCTTTTTATAGGAGAGGGTTGAGGTTTGTCCTTGTACGAGAAGGGAACGAATATTGTGTAATTATGGGGATAGCTCTAATTAGTGTGTCATGAGGAAAAATCTATTTAATTAGGAAGAGGATTGCTTTAGTTTAGGCATGTGATTTAATTTAATTAGGAATGTGATTTATGAGATTTGATTTGATTTTTTAATTTGGGAAGGTGATTTATTTGGATTTCAACATGTGTTTAATGTGAGGATTTGTTATTTTGGAGAGAGATGGGAGTGTGATTGGTCTTTTGGGCGTGTGCTTGTGTTCTTTTGGTGGGCTTGGTGTGTGGCTTGGTGGTGTGTGGGCTTGGTGTGGCTTGCGAGGGTTTGGGCCAATGATAAATTTTAAAACAGAGATCTAGCGAGCAAACCCGAAGCTAAGCAAACGAATTAAGTCCAACAAGGTATTAATTTCTGACTTTTCCCTTCCGACGTCTGTTTCCCGTGACTTCCAAAACTTAAGGAGTAGTGCCTCCGTACGAGACTCATCATCGGGAGTTACATGCAAAAAAGTAGTGCTTACACTATCAATTCTTCTAGAACTGGTGATTGAGAAGATGTGGGTATAATCATTTCTTGAGCTTTATTTTCAATAGGATCCGGATCTCTCATTTTCCTCTTACAGGAAATAGTACCTTTAGAACCAAGTGGTCTATCATGTTTCTGACGTGCAATAGATGATTCATTAGCTGCCTTTACACTGGATTGTTCCATATGAACAACCACCCGGGTTGGTGTATTAACAGCTATGTAACTTGGTTTCCAGAGACTTTTTCTTCGTTTCCAACCATATCACATATCGTAACATAAGTAAACCAAGATGGACATCTAGGCAAACGGTCATTCATTAATCCGCCATCTCTTCAACTAGTCATCTCACTGACTACTCAAGCTTCTACTGTTAAGATCCCGTAATCAAGTGCTCGCGAGTCTAGCCGAGATTAACCACTCAGAATACCGGATGAGAGCACATCTCGCACTTATCATTTCTAAGGTTTCACCATACAGCAAAAAATTTCATCACCGGACATATGCCTAACCATCGAGGACTTCTTTTTTTTTTCTTTTCATTCCACTGGAATTCTTCCTTTCAACTACTGATAATACGGGTTTGCCCTCTGGGATCCATTCCCGAAACTAATACTTATATGGGCCTCAACCCTAGGATCCATTCCCGACTGATACTGATATGGGCCTCAACCTTGGGATCCATTCCTGAAAATCAGTACTGATGTTGCTGATTCTGGTTGGCTTGCATTTGCCGCTTTCTCCTTCTTTTTGAAACCTGTAAATACAAAACAGAACAAAGCACAAAAAGAATGCAAGTACATTACGTGTATGCATGAATGAATGAATTTCCTATCCCATTGGATTAGGTCTTCTGCCAGTTCTCCTGATGACCGCTCGGCTTTCTCTTCCTCAGACAAAATACTGCTTCAATTTGTCTACGTTGATCGGTTCGGTGAACTCGTTCCCTTCCAAATCTAACAGTCTCACTGCCTCATTTCCCATTACTTTCTGGACTATATAGAGTCATTCCCAGTTACGTCTGAACTTTCCTTTTGGGTCTATCGTCGACGGTTTTGACTGCTTAAGCACCAGATCACCCTTTCTGATCTTGGTAGGACGCACCTTCTTGTTTAATGCTCAGGCTAACCTCTTCTAGTATAACTGTATATGATGTAAAGACTTCATTCTCTTCTCGTCCAATAATGCTAACTATTCAAATCTCTACGAGACCCATTCTTGTTCATGTAACTCTACTTCTTCCAAGACTCGCATAGACTATATCTCGATTTCCACTGGCAGTAGTGCTTCCATCCCGTAGACCAAAGAGTAAGGCATGGCTTCTGTTGTTGTTCTCACTGAAGTTCTGTACCCCCACAAGGCATATGGTATTTTATCAGCCCAATCTTTGTAGTTCTCCGTCATCTTGGCTAACATCTTCTTTATTGTCTTATTGGCTGCCTCGACTACTCCATTTGTCTGCGGTCTGTACGGTGACGACTTGTGATGTCCTATCCCATACCTATGTAGCATTGCCTTCGTTTCTTCTTGAAACTTGACTCTATTGTCTGTTACTACGTGATGCGGAATCCCATATCGACAAATGATGTTCCGGGCTATGAACTTTCCATCTGCTTTGCTGTGACATTGCGAAATGATTCGGCTTCCACCTATTTTGAAAAGTAATCTACTTCCACTACTATGAAACGATGTCCATTCGATGCGTGCGATCGAATTTCTCTTATCATGTCAATTTCCCATGCTGAGAAAGGCCACGGCTCTGACAGCCAGTGCAGCTATGTGTGCGGCAAATGGTTCAAATTATCGTGTGCTTGACAATCATGATAATGTTTTACCAGTTTCGCGCAGTCAGCTTCCATGGTCGACCAGTAAAAGCCCTGTCTCACTATCTTGCGGGACAAGTTCAATCCGTTCATGTGCGGTCCACATACTCCGGCATGTACTTCTTCCATTGCCTTCTGAGCCTATTCTTTCCTAAACACTTCAGCTGGATGCCATTCGCTTGTCTCTTGTATAGTTCTCCCTTCCAATTCACATACTGAGAAGCCAACTTCTGGATGGCTATCCTGTCATTTCTGCTTACTTCTTCCGGAAGTTCCTCTCGTTCTAAGTATCGCTGAATATCATAGTACCAGGGTTTCCCATCGTTGAACTCTACTTCCAAGATCCTTTCTATCTCGTACAGTCAACACTAGAGGTCTCATCACCAACTTCTCTGGATTATCCCAAGTTACGGCCAGGGTAGCCAATGCGTCTGCCATTTGATTCTCTTCCCACGACAAATGTTGGAATTTACAGTCGGGGAGGGCCTGTGCCAGATTCCTGAGGTGGAATAGGTAAGGTTTCAACCGTTCTTCCTTTAATTCCCATTCTCCTTGCATTTTTTGGACTACCAACATCGAGTCTCCATAGACCTCCATGTTCTTAGCATTCAAGGCTATTAATGCCGTCAATCCGAAGGCACATGCTTCATACTCGGCCATGTTGTTGGTCACTCCGAACGTCAGTTTCTTGGCCATAGGCAAGGTTTCTCCTTCAGGGGTTACTATCATGATCCCTATTCCGGCTCCCTTACAGGTCACCACTCTGTCGAAGTACATCTTCCATCCTTGGACGGCTATTGCCTGGATCTCTTCGTCTGGGAACGCAAACTTATATTGATCTCCTTCTATCGGTTGTAAAGCCAGGAACTCTGCTACGACTCGCCCTTTGATTACTTTAGAAGTGAGATACTTAATGTCAAACTCTGTCAACAACACCAACCATCTGCATAGCTTTCCCACCAGCGAAGGCACCGAATGCAGATACTTCAAGGGATTTTTCTTTGCTACTACCTGAATCTTGTAAGATTAGAAGTAATGATGTAGTTTTCTGGACGCCCATACTACTGCCAAACAGATCTTCTCTACTTCTTGATAGCTGGCTTCCTACGGAAGCATCTTCTTACTGAGATAGTAGACTACATGCTCTACCCCTGTCTTATCTTCTTGTACCATCATCGCTCCCAGCGTTTCGGGTTCTATGGCCAAATACAGTACTAAGGGTTTGCCCGATCTCAGAGGTTTCAAGACAGGAGGCTTCACCAAGTATTCCCTGATCTTGTCGAAAGCTTATTGGCACTGTTCATTCCATTTCCTTGGCTTGTCTTTCCTCAACAATTTGAAAATAGGCTCAC
This sequence comes from Zanthoxylum bungeanum, assembly GCA_019454045.1. Taxonomy (NCBI): domain Eukaryota; kingdom Viridiplantae; phylum Streptophyta; class Magnoliopsida; order Sapindales; family Rutaceae; genus Zanthoxylum; species Zanthoxylum bungeanum. Next base: position 93,806 of record SKCR01031134.1, read on the forward strand.
ACACTGACGTCAACTTGGCGATGAACCGACTGATGTACAGAATTTTCCCGAGGAAGGCACTCACTTCTTTCTCTGTCTTCGGCGCAGGCATCTCGGTAATCACTTTGATCTTTTCGAGGTCTACTTCTATTCTTCCCATTCCGACCGTGTGTCCTAGTAACTTGCCTAACGTCACCCCGAACACACACTTCTTGGGATTTAACCGTAGATTGTACTTATCGACTCGTTCAAGGAATTTCTCCAGCTCTTCTATATGTCCGCTTCTTTTCTCTGATTTCACCATCATGTCGTCCACATATACCTCAATCTCCTTATGCATCAAGTTCGTGGAATAATGTAGTGGCCATCCGCTGGTAAGTTGCTCATGCATTCTTAAGTCCAAACGGTATCACCTTCTTGCAATACGTACCCCACTCTGTTACAAAGGCAGTCCTATGCTTATCTTCTTTAGCCATCAGAACCCGATTATATCCTTAGAACCCATCCGCAAACGAGTACATGGCAGATAAAGCCGCACTATCAACTAGCACATCTATATAAGGTAGAGTAAAATCATCCTTCTGGCAAGCTTTGTTAAGATCTTTATAATCCACGCACATTCCGACCTTCCCATCTTTCTTCGGTACTGGCACAATGTTTGCCAACCACTCGGGGTACTTTACTACTTCTAGAAATCCCACATTTATCTGCTTCTTGACTTCCTCTATGACTTTCTCGGCCCACTCAAGTCTCATCCTTCGGAGCTTCTGCTTTACCGGCTTCATGTTCGGATAAGTCGGTATCACGTGTTGGGCAATATTTCTATCCACTACAGGCATGTCCTCGTAGGACCAAGCAAATACTTTAGCGTATTTGACTAACATCTCCTCTAATTTCTCCCGTTCTTTAGAGGTAACCTCACTTGCGATTAGAATCTCCCTAGGGCTCTCAGGCGTGCCCAGGTTAAAATACTAGTTCCGGTTGAGTTGATGTCAAATATACTCAAGTTGTGCAAATTGAAAGGAAGAGACTAATGCAAGTAAGCGAAGTGAATGTCTTTATTATTGGCTAGTACAAGAGTACATTCAAATAAATCATGGAGATAAATGTCCTCGTCCTCCACAGACACTTCATCTTCCGCAGCTGGGTTTTCCTTGGTCTCTTTAGTCTCCTCGAGGGTCAAGCTCTCCAGCTTCATCAGCTCTTCTTCCCACTTGTCTTCCTTCCTCGCCACTTCTTCTTCTGCCAGCGGTTTCTCACCCATCACATCCTGGAAGATCTCAAATCCTATTACTATGACCCCGTTGACTTCCACTGGTTCCGGCTCTCCTTGGTACCCTGTGGATTTCACAAAATGTTCCGCCAGCTTGAATCATTTCTTCTTAATTTTCGGCTTATCCTCATCAGATTTGTATCCTAAACCTCTCCTAGTGGTCTGCCCTTTGAAGTCGGGCAATGCTCCTCCAACACCTGAGCTTGCACCTGGCTCGAACTTCATCTTCTCCATAATCCTAGCCACATTAGGATCTACCCACTCCTCAAAGGTTGCCGACACTTGGAACCTCGTGAAAGGTTATATTTCCAAAACGACTACATCATTGTCTATTTCAGCTCTGATAGTGACAATCTCTCCCCCATATGGAAACTTGATGACCTGATACAGAGTGGAGGGCAAGCCCCCAAGCTTATGAAACCATGGCCTCCCCAATAGTAAAGCAAAAATGGCCGGGATATCAAGCACCGTGAATTCAACCTCATCTTTAATTGGGCCCACCTTGACTGCCATAACAAAAGTGCCCTCAACTCCTCGCTTGCTATCATCATATGCCTTGATGGTCATATTGGAGGGAACCAGATCTGTGGTATTCATACCCAACCTTGACAAGATCTTCAAAGGGCATATGTTGATAGATGAGCTTTCATCCACCATTACACAAGATGTCTTTTTACCCCTCACTTTAGCTCTTATAAATAGCAGCTTGTTATGATTCCTTCCCTCCACCGGGAGTCCCTCCTCAGAAAAAGGTTATCACCTGCAAAGCTTCCTTCTGCACTGATCCTACATATATTGTAGGGTTTTCATCCTCCAGAACTATTATCTTGCTCAAGGCTTTGACTATGGCCTGTCTGTGCTCCTGCGATGCACACAACAATTCCCAAATGTTCACATGTGCTCGTGTCTTCTTTAACTTACACAGCACCATATCTCATTCGTCATTATCCTCATTCTCGGCCACTTCTCTTCATTCTGCCAACACCTCATTGTCTTTTTCTTATGTATCACTGTAAAAACGCCCGGTGCGTGTCATTCATTTTACCTCATCTTCATCACTACTCGAGAAGTCCTCCCAGAAATATTTCCCCTGCTCCGTTTCATCCTCACTACTACTATCCCATATCCCCAGGCAAAAGGCTTGGTGATCAAAGGTTTGGAGGACAAGGCTCTCAGGTAGGCCGGAGCTAATCATATAGGTAGGTGGTGGGACAGAGTGATAGTTAGGCAATGGATTTATATGTGTATTGGGCTGCTCTTTCTCTGGGTCGGGTATTCTACTGGAGTCTATGAGGTCTTGGATTTCATGTCTGAGGCAGGCACAACTATCAGTGTCATGGCCTTTTTGCTGGTGGTAGTGACAATAAAGTTTCAGATTGAGGTGCGGTGGTAGAGGATGTGGAAGTGGTTTAGCTTCTAGGGGTTTCAAGAGTCCCTGTCTCGCCAACTTCTCGAGCACTTTGGACAGAGGTCTGCCCAGGTTAGAAAAGCGCCGTTTGCTGATGGCGGTAACCTCGGAAGAAACGGGCCTAGCACCTGATGGTCCTCCAACAGTCCTTCTGTCCAGGCTGTAAAACTTCTTATTCTCCGCTTCTTCTTCCTCAATGTCCATGACAGTCTCCCTCAATTGTTGGAAATCAATGATCATAAAGGTCATCCTTCTCAGCTTGCCATAAATCGAGGGCTTAGTACCCTTGATAATGATTTTGGGAGTGTGCTTAAGTTCTTTTGGTGGGCTTGGTGTCTGGCTTGGTGGTGTGTGGTCTTGGTGTGTGGCTTGCGGGGGTTTGGGCCAAGGATAAATTTTAAAAAAGAGATCTAGCGAGCAAACCCGAAGCTAAGCAAACGAATTAAGTCCAAATAAATCTTAAAGAGTAGTGCCTCCGTACGAGACTCATCATCGGGACTTACATGCAAAAATGCAGTGCCTACACTGTCAATTCTTCTAGAACTGGTGATTGAGAAGATGTGGGTATAATCATTGGGACCCGGATCTCTCATTTTCCTCTTACAGGAAATAGTACATTTAAAACCAAGTGGTCTATCATGTTTCTGACGTGCAATAGATGATTCATTAGCTGTCTTTACACTGGATTGTTCCATATGAACAACCACCCGAGTTGGTGTATTAACAGCTGGTATATATAACTTGGTTACTTTTGCAGCATCTGTAAATGCATTTGGCAATTGATTTGTAATTTTTTGTAAATGGATTATCCTCGCACTTCATTTTTACATTGGCTGGTGCAAAGATCTAAATAAGACATGGTAGGAACTGTCCAATAAATTTCATGCCTTGCTTCTGAAGGCTCACTTTTTTCCCCTAATGGTGGAAAAATTATCTCATCAAAGTGATAATTCATGAAATATGAAGTAAAAAATCACCCGTTAAGGGTTCCAAATATCTAATAATTGAGGGTGAATTAAAACCAATATATATTCCTAAAAGACGTTGAGGTCCCATCTTTGTGCGTTGTGGGGGTGAAATGGGAACATATACAGCACAACCAAAAGTGCGTAGATGAGAAATATCCAGTTGGTTACCAAGAACAAGTTGTATTGGAGAATATTGATGATAAGTTGTAGGTCTAAGGTGAATTAATGCAGCATCATATAGTATAGTATGACCCCATGTAGAAATTGGTAATTGAGTTTGTAACAATAAAGTTCGTGAAATTACCTGAATTCTCTTGATCAATGATTCTGCCAATCGATTTTGTGTATGTACATATGGAACTGGATGCTCAACATGTTGGTTTTAGCTAAGGTCCCAAGATCAATAAACAAGCATGAACATGTGTGAATACATTCGAGGAAGTCGCGGAATACTCACATCAACCGGTTGAGAGACGCGGGAGGCAATGAAAATTTCCTTTTCTGCGCACTTTGAACTGCGGCAGTGGGCTGTTGTCCTCACTGATTTTCGACCTTCAATCAACAAGAAACCAAGCTCCGAGCTTCGTCATTTGATTCCCGGCTCATGGGTGGACTTCCCTATCACCTTCGCATGTCTCGGAATTGTGTTAGCACACAAGAAATTTGCCACAAATTTCTCACTTTTGCTTCCCATCTTCTCGGTTTCCATGGCAGAAACCAGTGAAGAAGAATGGCAGTGATGCCGTGAGAGAGAGGAGGGAAAATGAGGGAGAGAGATGGAAAATGTGTGTGTTTTGTTTTGGTAATTCATTTCCAAAACACATACCAAAACTATTACTTTAAAAGTCAAATAATTAAAGCTTTAATTGCCAACCACACACATCACATTTTCACATCACTCATGTCAATCAAGTGACAACATGTCACATCACTCAAAGTGACTAATGATTTGACGCTTGATGTGACGCTAGATGCGACTAGCGATATGACGCTTGATTTGACTTGCGTGCCGAACTCGAATTCGAAATACGAATTCGCTCGCAAATAATCTCGGGCTCGGGTTCGCTAATTCCAAAAGAACGAATTTTCTGTTGCATCGTAATTAAATGATTACGCCTAGCGAAGTCACTATTCACGTCGCTAACGAATTAATTATAAATTAATTTGTTCGCCCGAATTAAAATCTAATTTTAATTCCGCGTCGAAATCCAATTTCATTTAATATATCGAATATATTAATTTAACCGATTAATTCCAAATTAATCGTTTTCTCTCTTTAATTGATATTTTATCCTAGATAAAATATCTCCGTAATTAATCCCAGATTAATTTTCTCTTTCATCTTATTAATCCCAAATTAATTAAAGTGTGAGTCATACGTCATCGGTGAAACTTTGGGAAGCGACCCATGAGATCCCCGGATATGTTGGCAGTAAATTCGGTCGTCGGACTATCCGAACATGTAAGTACCTCGTACTACATTTATACCGAATTACAAGATAAGGTTTGCTTCTAGCAAAGCGCCATGCCTACCCAATTCTCTAGAAATATCCTTACAGGAATAAAGGATCTATATCAGGGGTAGTATACGTAGTATTGCGTATTTCTGTCCAGTATCAGATGATCACATGCGAGGCCTGTGGCTGGTACAGTGTCTATCCCGTAGGAAGTATATATCGGATAACGATCAACTAGTCTCTTTAATATTGGATAATCATGACCAAGTCATTTTATCCCGACAGTTGGAACCTTTTTAGAGAACCAGTTCTGTATCCCTGCGCGATCATCATCTCCATATGACTGGAGTGATACTTCCATTTTGACATCACACCCTACACACTACGATTCTCAATATACCCAGCATTGGCGTAGACATAACCTGTTAAAGCCCTGGACGACTGCAACCAAAGTATATTGATTGTCGCAAGTATTAGCGGTGCAAGTTCCTGATATCGGACTTCCATAGACACATAGTCATACTACCAATGGAATTCTGAGGGGGTCTATCCAGAGCGAAGCTATTTCCCGTACCATCGGTACAACACGACCTCCTATTATACTTGCATGAGTATCCTATACCCAAATATATGAGAACTATGTTGTTGTGGCCTCATCGATGTCCAATCTCGATGTCCAATCTCGATAATGCTCTAACTATGGATATTTAATGATTTATCCTTCGTGGATTGATACTGTCTCATATCATTCTCCATCCAGGAACAAATCACATGGACCTCCTATCATTTATATATCTTGGTGATCTAATCACAAATGATAAGAGTGCAATCTCCTTTGTCACAAGTTAATTTGTACAACAACACCATGATCTGTACAAATAGTGACGATATGGGTCATAATTGTCCAACAATCTCCCACTTGGCCTATAGCCAGTCACTCGAGTGTCTTACACCTGAACTATGTACGGCTGGCTCAAATTGCTGAGGAAAAGCTTTCGTCAGCGGATTTACATGATTATCGTCTGATGCGATTTATTCGATAATCACATCGCCACGATGTATGATCCGAACGAATCAGATTAATAGTCGAAGTATTTATCTGGATCGTTGATGAGACCATTAATTCTTTAGCCCGGGCTGACGCCTAACTCAGCTACTAACAGAATTATTTCTAATCTAATTAGATTTATTATCGACCCAGAAGGCTTCTATTGCCGCCTCAGCTGCAGTAATAACCCGTATTTGTTGTTTATTCGGTCACAGTATCTTGCTTGGAAGATTTCCAGCTCATCGTTCCGTTATTCAAACTGTATAGTACCGTTTGTGACTTATAGTCATCTTTATCGGTTTGGAAACTTGCTACAATGATCCCAGTCACTTCAAGTTCTCCATCTCCATAGTTTAAGATAACATCCTTAGTTCTCTAAGAAACTAACAGATGTTCTTACTTTCAATCCAATGATTATCACTCGGATTGGCCTGTTTGTGAATCCATATGATCAAAGCGTATGAGACATCAGGTCGCGTATATTTTTCAATGTACGATTTCTCAGAGAGTTTTATCGAAAGCCAAGCTTTCACCAATTGTTTATATGGGAATATCATTTCCAAGAAATGACATATTATCATTATTTTATAGGACAGCCACTGTCAGTGCGCTTCCACTAACCTCCTTATATACACAAGAATCATTTCGTTTTGAATTAAATCATAAACCATTATGATTACATCAAAACTATAATTTTAAGAACCTAATGCTTGCTTCAATCCAAACATGGATCGAATAACCCGCAAACCTTGTTTGCTAGTTTTGGTACGACAAAATTGACATGATGTTGTAAACATCCTCCTACTGGTTTCCTTTTCAGGAAAGCGATTTTCCCATTAAGCTGCCATATTTCATAAATGAAACATGCAGCATTAGCAAGCATTATCCAAATGGATTTATCGTGGCAACAGTTAAAAGGTTGAATCATAATCAACACAATGTTGATAACGATACATTTCCCTTACAAGCCTAGCTTAGTACGTTGGTATGTTGTTTTCCATGAATGTCTTCCTTGAAGACTAATATAGTACCAATAGGCACAATGCATTGCGGTACATCAACTAGTGTCCAAACATAGTTGATATACATGGAATCCATTTCGGATTCATGACAATTTGTCATAATAGGGAGTCGATACCTTGTATCACTTCCTGATACGTAGTCAGTTGGTATTCCTCAATAAGATAGACATCTTTATGAGGTGAGATCAGAAACCCATACCCCAGGTTGTTTTTCTGACTCTCTCCGACTTACGCGGTTCTTGTGTATTTGAAGATTATGGTATAGTTTCATCTTTGATGAACTATTTATATTCCATTAGGATTTGATGCCTGAACAGTATTACTCCGATTTTCATCGAGTTTTACTATCCTCCCACTTACCACTGCATATCGGTATTCCTCTTAGGAAAACTGCATGGTGAGCAACAATCTAATTGTTCTCATGTGAGATGTATAAGCACTATACTTATGGTATCCATAGGATAACCTACAATTGGCACTTATCCAATTTGGGTTCTAGTTTGGTATCATCCAAACATATGCCTAGCATACCCAAATTATCAGGAATGTGAAACCTGGTTTCTTTTCTGTTAATTTCTAATATGAAATCTGTCAAACATATTTTTATGGAACCTTATTCTAAATAAGTTCTGCATTGTTTATGCTTATCCGTTGGAGGAAATGGTAGCTCAGAGCGACTCATGATTAGCCTTATCATGTCTAACATAATTCGGTTTATCCGTTCAGACACACCGTCAATTTGAAGTGTTCCGGGAGGAGTCCTCATTGAAAGAATACTATACTCTTTCAAGTATATAAGAAACTTATTGCTTAAGTGTTTTCCATTACGGTCTTACCGTGACGGTATAACACTTTAGCCGATCTGTTTGTCTACTTCGTGTCGAAACTTAAAAGTTTCCGATTTGTGTTCTTCAAAAGAAACAAATAACCATAACGCGATGCCACATCCGTAAGGTCACGAAATATTCATATCCATATCTAGCCTAGCTAGACATGGGCCTATTTTCTTCACCATGAACTAGGGCTAACAGGTCAGTGGCATTTACATTTTTACCAAGTAAATAGTATTTTAGGCACTTTGCCCAATAAACTAGATTCGTAGACTTTATTTGAATGGAATCAAATTAGTCCAAGTATCCACTCTTCAAAAGTGTAGATATACGATTCTTGTTTGGTTATGTCCCAGACAACAATCCCACAATTAGTTTCTTCTGATCAAATCAGTTCGAGCTATTTGTTTGTCATGTTATATATATGAGATTTATTTATATTCGAAATATAAATTCTGTTATTCACATCTAATGTGTTTATCTCAATATCATCTTTATATAATAAAACACTTTAGTGTTCTAGAATATAAAGGTTCACCCGCAACGGGTTAATCACTGATATAGAGATAATGTATCTAGTCAAACTAGTTACATTATAACAGTTTCCTAATTTAAGTACACACCCGAATGTAGTTCCTAAATTAGGTATCTATGGTCGAAACAGCGACTTTCGTCCCGTTTCCAATTCGCAGATATATCTCAACTGAAGTCAGTATCCTGCTCACAGCAGATTCTGAACATCAATATATATATATATATATATATATATATATACATCACACTAAGTATCTAAAATCCAATTTTAATACTAGTGGTGAATATATTTATGACAAACATACTTGAATTTAGAGCCTTGCTCGTCTTCAATTCCTTCGTGTCTGCTTTGTCCAAATGGCAGTCACGCTTCCACGATCCCGTTTGCCACAATTAAGCAGACATTTTGGGATATGTCATTTATCTTCCCAGAAGATTATAATGATTTTTCCTTTGGCATTTTTCACATTCCAGAAGCCTTTGGCCAAGCCTTGGCCTTCTAGAATATCGAAGTAAGGTGCGCCTTGCGCTACTTGCCTAATTGCAAAGTTTGACTTTGTCTCATTGAGAATAGTCATTAACTCTCCAAGAGTTATCAATTACAACTTAGTACTTCTAAAATCTAAAAATAGATTTATGAAGATCCTTCAATTTCATTATCATACTTTAAGGATCTAATCCTTAGTTCTGATTCAGAAATTAAGGAGTCTACTGCGACAAGCTTAATGGATTAAGCACTAAAGCTATCATCACATAATCTTCCAAAGATTATGCTCTACTATTTGCTTAACTCCGGGCTTAGGCATAATATGTTATTTTATCAAATAAAGTAACTTATTATTTTCCAGGACCATCCTAAAATCTTATTCCCAATTTTGAAAAATTAAACCATTTAAATACATTTTCCTTAGGATTATGTATTAAACGTCAATCTTTCAATTTCTATCTTGATTCTAATAGTCCAACTATTTAATCAACGATTTAGGTACTAATTATTATAATGATTACAATAGTCCAACTATTTAATCAACTATAATTTAATAGAATAAAATCAATTATATTGATTACTATAATCCAATTATAAAATCAACTATAAATGAATAATTTGAATATAGTCCAACTATTTATTAAAACAATAATTTATATAATAGTCCAACTAACATTTAATTTATTTGACGAATGATATTTGTTTGAGCGTATGGCAAGTAATTAAACGAATATTGTAAATTTAATTCTTGCCTCCCACTATTTTTCGGAGAGCCTCTAACCCTCTGTCGAGTACTCGGGAAACCGTGTTTCCTAGTGGGCTAGGATCCCGTTAAATATCACACAATATTGACTTTGGCCAACAAATTGTATGATAATTAACTAGGTTGATCTCTAAGAACGATTGGATCCAATCCAATTCCTAGATCTGGTAGGGGGACATCCAAGTCCGAAACATATATCTTATATATGCCAATACATCCAATGTATTACCTAACCTTTTTTCCTCTGAATCAACTAAGTCTTGGCTTTGGCACAACAAACTTAGTGATCCCAGTCAAACGCGACCCATTGACCATTGAAAGCTTCTTAATCAATACAAGACACTGATATGAAACAAAGCTCTCGTGATTCAAACACATCATCGACGGACAAAGGCCTTGACTTTGGCCAATAAACCAATGCCAGTCTCGGATCTTGAGTGAGAATCACTCAATGGAAGGAAAGACGCTTAATATTGTTTGAGGGTTTTTCGCGTACAAATTGGCAACCAATTTATTATCTTTGTTAAGGTCTCATCATCATACACCCTTAAACATGCATTCTAAACACATAATAAAGCACATATGAAAAATAATAATGATATGCAGATGGATACTTTACACATTGATCCTAGATCAAATCTCTCTCTTTCTCTCTCCCACTAGCACATGTATTACTTCTACCCGTTACACTACACTTCTAAAGAAACCTCATTTACATTGAGGGGAATAGGTGAGAAGAGAATACAAAGAATAATGAGGTGATAAGGCTGGACACGCATGTCCAATTTAATAAATTAAATTTATTACAACAATTTCTAAAATTGCCTCACCCATCTAATATCCATCCGATATACATTATTCATGCATCGCAACCATGTATTCACACAAGCATGTTATCAATCAATCTAATCAAATTAATTAATCTGATAATTAGTGATCATCCAATGTTCAAACAACGATTTGATTTTCCTCGAGTCAAACTCGTTTTGTGAATAAGTACTCAAAGTACATACTCTTAAATTAAATTAAACTACAACATTAAATCCAATTCAATATGCATTTAATTCTAATTCGCTTATTTAATCCCAAATTAAACATTACACTTTATTTATGAACCATTACGACTTAAATTCCAAATTTAATCGCTACGGGTCTCAAAGCCCGATTAACATCCAACGTCAATTTAATTAAAGTCTAATGGGATTTTAATTAATTTCTTAAGGCGTGGACTTTTGGTCAACTCGGGTCGAACCCAATAACCAAAGTCCAATCCGGGAGTTACCCATAAGCCCATAAATCAATTTAGGCCCATTATGCCCAATTAAACTTTAAATGTCCATTAGTCGCATTTGGGCTTTATGGAGGCGGTTTTGGGCCCAATTGGATCCAATCCATTTGACCTAAACCCAACTTAGTACAACCAAGCCCAATAAGCCCAATAACAACATTTCAAGCACAATTTCCAAAATTAGCCCAATTCAATTAAATTGCCAAATTCCAAATTCCCAATTTAATTACCTAAAGTGCATTACACAATTAATTATCCAATTAACATTTCTAAAATATCAATTAGCACTAATTAATCATGCCATTCATCATTAAATCATGTCCAACACAATTTAACAAAAATCAAACCCATTTTCATGCTATATCATTCTCGGTAATTTGGGGATTTTACGTCCGATTCGAATTCAATCCAATTAATTCCACAATCGACATTAAATCATATTCCCGAATGATTTCCAACACATCCAATGATCAAAAATCAAAAATCCCAAGACATATTTAGGGCATAGTATTCGGCCAAGCCTCAACAATTTGGGGAAAAATGATCCAATCCAATTTTCTTGAAAATGATCCAATCAATCTTCAATTCAACATCAATTAAGCATACAAAATCATCCAATTTCATTTAAACATGCTTAAAATCAATTTACCCAAATTTTAACCCTAAACGTTTTCATGCTTTAACCTTGCTCTTGATGCCATTGTTGGTTTTAGCTAAGGTCCCAAGATCAATAAACAAGCATGAACATGTGTGAATACATTCGAGGAAGTCGCGGAATACTCACATCGAGCGGTTGAGAGACGCGGGAGGTAACGAAAATTTCCTTTTCTGCTCACTATGAACTGCGGCAGTGGGCTGCTGTCCTCACTGATTTTCGGCCTTCAATCAACAAGAAACCAAGCTCCAAGCTTCGTCATTTGATTCCCGGCTCATGGGTGGACTTCCCTATCACATTCGTATGTCTCGGAAGTGTGCTAGCACTCAAGAAATTTGTCACAAATTTCTCACTTTTGCTTTCTATCTTCTCGGTTTCCATGGCAGAAACCAGTGAAGAAGAATGGCAGTGATGCCGTGAGAGAGATGAGGGAAAAATGAGGGAGAGAGATGGAAAATGTGTGTGGGTTGTTTTGGTAATTCATTTCCAAAACATATACCAAAATTATTACTTTAAAAGTCAAACAATTAAAGCTTTAATTGCCAACCACACACATCACCTTTTCACATCACTCATGTCAATCAAGTGACAACATGTCACATCACTCAAAGTGACTAATGATTTGACGCTTGATGTGACGCTAGATGCGAATAGCGATTTGTCGCTTGATTTGACTTGCGTGCCGCACTCGAATTCGAAATGTGAATGCGCTCGCAAATAATCTTGGGCTCGGGTTCGCTAATTCCAAATTAATGAATTTTTCGTTGCGTCGTAATTAAATGATTATGCCTAGCGAAGTCACTATTCATGTCGCAAATGAATTAATTCTAAATTAATTCGTTCGCCCGAATTAAAATCTAATTTTAATTCCGTGTCGAAATCCAATTTCGTTTAATATATCGAATATATTAATTTAACCTATTAATTCCAAATTAATCGTTTTCTCTCTTTAATTGATATTTTATCCTAGATAAAATATATCCGCAATTAATCCCGTATTAATTTTCTCTCTCATCTTATTAATCCCAGATTAATTAAAGTGCGTGTCATACGTCATCGGTGAATCTTTGGGAAGTGACCCATGAGATCCCCAGATATGTTGGCAGTAAATTCGGTCGTCGAACTATCCGAACACGTAAGTACCTCATACTATGTTTATACCGAATTACAAGACAAGGTTTGCTTCTAGCAAAGCGCCATGCCTACCCAATTCTCCAGAAAATCCTTACAGGAATAAAGGATCTATATCAGGCGTAGTATATGTAGTATTGCGTATTTCTGTCCAGTATCGGATGATCACATGCGAGGCCTGGGGCTGGTACAATGTCTGCCCCGTACGAAGCATATATCGGATAACGAGCAACTAGTCTCTTTAATATCGGATAATCATGACCAAGTCATTTTATCCCGACAGTTGCAACCTTTTTAGAGAACCAGTTCTGTATCCCAGCGCGATCATCATCTCCATATGACTGGAGTGATACTTCCGTCTTGACATCACACCCAACACACTACGATTCTCAATATACCCAGCATTGGCGTACACAGAACCTGTTAAAGCCCTGGACGACCACAACCAAAGTATATTGATTGTCACAAGTATTAGCGGTGCAAGTCTCAGGTTAAGACCAAATACACCTACCCTGATATCGGACTTCCATAGACACATAATCATACTACCAATGGAATTCCGAGGGGGTCTATCCAGAGCGAAGCTGTTTCCCATACCATCGGTAAAACATGACCTCCTTTTACACTTGAATGAGTATCCTATACCCAAATATATTAGAATTATGTCGTTGTGCCCTTACAACGCGCATAAGTGTAATACTAGTCTTTTACGCATTCATCGATGTCCAATCTCGATAATGCTCTGACTAGGGATATTTAATGATTTATCCTTCGTGGATTGATACTGTCTCATATCATTCTCAATCCAGGAACAAATCACATGGACCTTCTATCATTTATATATCTTGGTGATCTAATCACAAATGATAAGAGTGCAATCTTCTTTGTCACATAGTTAATTTGTACAACAACACCATGATCTGTACAAATAGTGACGCTATGGGTCATAATTGTCCAACACAACATCGATTTCAACTGATGTACAATAGTCATCAAATGTCTTGGATTTAAATTCACCAGAATTATCTAGTCATATGAATTTAATTGGATAATTTTAGAATTGTGCATTTAATCTAATCTTTTGTACAAGTAGCTTGGAAAATGTAATGTTACATGTGAACAATAGGCAAACATGTTACCACCGTACAAATGCATCAATCAAAACTATAAACTAATGGAAAGGTTCACTTTATGGATGAATTGGTCCACTAATGTCTCCTTGAATCCTTTGTAAGAATGATGGGGATTCAATGGCAATCTTAGATGAAGATAGGCATATCATAAGTTTACATTGTGAGAAAACTATGTAGTTGATCTCATCAGTTAATAGAATCTTCTAGTTCTTTAATTTATGCCCATTAGAATTTTTAATTATTCTACGCATCATTGTAGCTCTTAGATGACCAAGACGATTATGCCATAACATAAACATATTTGGATTATTGAACTCTGGTTTATCACTACATGGCTTTCTAATGCATTTATGATTATATAATACAATCCAAATGACAAAGCCAGAAGTTTTTCTAATATATATTTCTTACCTGAGATGTTTTTGGTAATACATATATATATTCTACATTGTTTTCATCTAAAGTTTCAATATGATACCTATTTCTACGAATATCTTTGAAACTCATCATATTTCTACTGGACCTGCCTGAATATAGATCATTTTCAATGCATAATTTTATTCCACTTGCTAAGATTATGGATCTTCCAGAGCCTTAAATTAGGTCTACATGATCGGATATAGTGTTTACCTTTCCTTCACGTAATTTTACGTCCAAGAAATATTTTATATCTCGAAGGATAGTGTGTGTTGTTGTACTATCAACCAAGCATACATATCCACATTTACTTTTTAGAACATATAATTTGTTTGTAGGATCTATATCATCGTAAAGAAAAATTCATGTTAGACATCAAGTAAAAGATATGAAATATAGTACATATGATATGACAAAATATATTCAAACAAAACTTTAATAAAATGCTAAATAAAGTTAAATATTCCTATATCCTAAGCCACTTATAAAATAAAGGTAAAGTTTAAATTTTAATCACGATGGATATTTCCATCGCCAATTAGGTGATCAATCATTCCTTTTGGGTCCTTGAATAAATCAGAGGAATCAACATGAGTGAGATCTACAGAATCCGAGTCATCGATAAAGTTAGCTTCAATATCTTTTCCTTTCTTTTTCTTGGATGCTTGATATGGATCTACTAAATGATCATCTGCATGACAGATACGTGATAAATGTCAATTTCCTCCACATCGATAACAAATTTATTTATTATCATTTTTGGTAGATTTCTTTTCTACACTATTATATTTATTATCTCTTTTACAGACATTCCACTTCTGGTGTTGTCCATTCTTTTTATTTTATTGTCCTGAGTTTTTATGACCACCACGAGGCCGATAAACATGCCCTATGCATTCTCTCCTACCCCATCGACCATGTTGATTGTTTGCATATGTATTTGTTGGGAAATCTCTAAGTCCCGAAGATCGATTAAAGCATAGAAACATAGTGCGAATACATCGATGAAGTTGCGGAATACTTACATCGAGCGGTTGAGCGTTGCCGTGAAGAACAAAAAATCTTTTTCTGCCCTTTCAGAAGCTCGGCAGTGAGC
Source organism: Zanthoxylum bungeanum (assembly GCA_019454045.1). Classification (NCBI taxonomy): domain Eukaryota; kingdom Viridiplantae; phylum Streptophyta; class Magnoliopsida; order Sapindales; family Rutaceae; genus Zanthoxylum; species Zanthoxylum bungeanum. The sequence continues at coordinate 109,295 of SKCR01031134.1, forward strand.
TGTTCCTTGCTCCTCCATTTTCGGCTTTTGCATGATCCATCAAGCTCCAAGCTTGGTTTGGTCATTCCTAGCTCACAAGTGGATTTCCCTATCACCTTTGTATGTCTCCATTGTGTGCTAGCACTTGGTAATTTTGCCACAAAATCGCCATTTTCTTCTCCTTCATTCTCGGTCCAAACCATAAAAACAGAAGAGGAAACGGCCTTGAGGCCGTGAGAGAGGGGGATCATTTTTGGCTCCAAAACTGTGTAAATAGGAGATAGAGAGATGGATGTATGTTTGGTATTTCATTTTGTGTATCTAATACACATTATTCAATTTCCAAAAATCAAATAATTGATTTACCAAATACAAAAAGTCAAGGCAATTAAAGGCTTTGCCAACAACTACCATCAATCAATCAATGAATCAAATTGTCACATCACTCAAAGTGACTTGTGATTTGACGCTTGATGTGACTAATGATTTGATACTTGATGTGACTTGATGGCTGCACTCGAATTCGAAATGCGAATGCGCTCACAAACACTCTCGGGCTCGGGTTCGCTAATTCCAAATTAACGAATTTTCCGTTACGACGTAATTAAATGATTATGCCTAGCGAAATCACTATTCACATCGCTAACGAATTAATTCTAAATTAACTCGTTCGCCCGAATTAAAATCTAATTTTAATTCCGCGTCGAAATCCAATTTCGTATAATATATCGAATATATTATTTAATCGATTAATTCCAAATTAATCGTTCATTCTTTTAAATGATATTTTATCCCAGATAAAATATCTCCGTAATTAATCCCAGATTAATTTTCTCTCTCATCTAATTAATCCCATATTCGGTCGTCGGACTAACACGTAAGTACCTAGTACTACGTTTTTACCGATTTACAAGACAAGGTTGGCTTCTAGCAAAGCGCGATGCCTACCCAATTCTCCAGAAATATCCTTACAGGAATATGTGATCTATATCAGGCGTAGTATACGTAGTATTGCGTATTTCGATCCAGTATCGGATGTCACGTGTAAGGCCTGAGGCTGGAATTGTGTCTGCCCCGTACGAAGCACATATCGAATCTCTGGTAACTAGTCTCTATAATCGGATAATCATGACCTAGTCATATTATTCCGATGACTGCAGTACATAAGAGAACCAGTTCCGTATCCTACGTGACCATCATCTCCAATATTACTGGAGTGATACTTCCGTCTTGACATCACATCCAATACACTACGATTCTCAATATACCCAGCAGAGGCGTACACAGAACCTGTTAAAGCTCTGGACGAACAAAACAAAAGTACATTGATTGTCGCAAGTATTAGCGGTGCAAGTCTCAGGTTAAGACCAAATATACCTACCCTGATTTCGGACTTCCATAGACACATAGTCATACTACCAATGGAATTCCGAGGGGTCTATCCAGAGCGAAGCTGTTTCCCGTACCATCGGTAACCACAACCTCCTATTACACTTGCATGAGTATCCTATACCCAAATATATGAGAACTATGTCGTTATGCCCTCACAACGCGCATAAGTGTAATACTAGTTTTTTACGCATTATCGATGTCCAATCTCGATAATACTCTGACTAGGGATATTTAATGATTAATTCTTTTGTGGATTGATACTGTCTCATATCATCTCAATCCAGGAACTAATCATAAGGACCTCCTATCACTTATACATCTTGGTGATCTAATCACAAATGGTAAGAGAGCAATTTCCTTTGTCATATAGTCAATTTGTACAACAAGACCATGATCTATACAAATAGTGACGCTATAGGTCATAACTGTCCAACAATCTCCCACTTGGCCTATAGCCAGTCACTCGAGTGTCCTACACCCGAACTATGTACAGTTGGCTCAAATTACTGAGAAAAGACTTTCGTCAGCGGATTTGCATGATTATTATCTGATGTGATTTATTCGATCATCACATCGCCACAATGTATGATCCGAACGAATCAGATGAATAGTCAAAGTATGTATCTGGATCGTTGATGAGACCATTAATTCTTTAGTCTGTGCTGAAGCCTAGCTTAAGCTGCTAACAGAACTATATCTAATCTAATTAGATTTATTATCTACCCAAATGGCTTATATTGCTGCCTCAGCTACAACAATAATCCACTTGTGTTGTTTATTCGGTAATAGTATATTGCTTGGAAGATTTCCAGCTTACTGCACCGTTATTCAAACTGTATAGTACCTTTGTGCGACTTATAGTCGTTATTATCGGTTAGGAAACTTACAGCAGTGAACCCAGTCACTTCAAGTTCTCCTTCTCCATAGATTAAGACAGCATCATTAGTTCTCTAAGATACTAAAGGATGTTCTTAACATCAATCCAGTGACCATCACTAGGATTGGCCTGATTGTGAATCCATATGCTCAAAGCGTATGAGACACCAGGTCGCGTACATTTTTCAATGTACGAGTTCTCGGAGAGTGTTAACAACTTTAAATCTATTCCAGTTGATCTTTATTCCTAAAATAAAGGTTGTTTCTCCCAATAATTCTACGGAGAATTTTCTCGAAAGCCAAGCTTTCACCGATTATTATTATGGGAATATCATTTCCAAGAAATGACATATTATCATTATTTTATAGGACATTTACTGTCAGTGCGCTCCCACTAACCTCATTATCTACACAAGAATCATTTCATTTTGAATTAAATCATATAATATTATGATTACATGAAAACGATAATTCCAAGAACTCAATGCTTGCATCAATCCAACCATGGATCGAATAACCTGCAAACCTTGTTTGCTAGTTTTGATACGACAAAACCGACAGGATGTTGTAAACATCCTCCAAAAGGTTTCCTTTTTAGGAAAGCGATTTTCTCGTTCAGCTGTCATATTTCATAAATGAAACATGCAACATCAGCAAGCATTATCCAAATGGATTTACCGTGGTAACAGGTAAAAGGTTTCATCGTAATCGACACAATGTTGATAACGATACCTTTCCGCTACAAGCCTAGCTTTGTACATTGGTATGTTGCCTTCCATGTATGCCTTCCTAGAAGACTTATATAGTACCAACATGCACAATGCCTTGCGGTACAGTAACTAGTGTCCAAACATAGTTAGTATACATGGAATCCATTTTGGATTCATGGCACTTTGCCATAATTGGGAGTCGATACCTTGTATCACTTCCTCATACGTAGTCAGTTCATGTGCCTCAAAAGATTGACATCTTTATGAGGTGAGATCAGAAACCCATACCCCAGGTTATTTTCTGACTCTCTCCGACTTACGCGGTTCTTGTGTATTCGAAGATTATTGGTATAGTTTCATCCTTGATGAACTATTTGAGTTCCATTAGGAATCGGTGCCTGAAATAGTATTACTCCGATTTTCATCGAGTTTTACTTTCCTCCCACTTACCACTGCATATCGGTATTCCTCTTAGGAAAACCGCATGACGAGCAACAATTACATTGTTATCTTATGAGTTATATAAGTACTATACTTTGGTTTCCCTAGGATAACCTACAATTAGACACTTATCCAATTTGGGTTCTAGTTTGGTATCATCCAAACACATGCCTAGCATATCCAAATCATCAGGAATGAGAAAACCCAGTTTTTTTCCTGTTCATATCTAATATGAAGTCTGTCAAACAGATTTTTATGGAACCTTAATCAAAATAAGTTATACAATGTTTATGCGTATCCGTTGAAGGAAATGGTAGCTCAGAGCGACTCATGATTAACCTTATCATGTCCAACAAAATTCGGTTTCTCTATTCGGACACACCGTCAAACTGACGTGTTCCGGGAGGAGTCCTCATTGAAAGAATACTATACTCTTTCAAGTATATGAGAAACTTATTGCTTAAGTATTTTTATCATAGTCTAACCGTGATGGTTTAATACTTTAGCTGATCTGTTTGTCTATTTCGTGTCGAAACTTTAAAAGTTTACGATTCGTGTTTCAAAAGAAACACATAACCATAACGCGATGCCACATCCATATAGGTCACGAAAAATTCATATCCACCTCCAGCCTAACTAGATATGGGCCCACTTGCTTCACTATGAACTAGGGCTAACAAATCGGTGGCATTTGCACTTTTACCAAGTAAAGGTGTTTTAGGCACTTTGCCCAATAAACTAGATTCGTAGACTTTATTTGAGTGGAATCAAATATGTCCTAGTACCCACTCTTCGAAAGTGTGGATATACGAGTCTTGTTTAATTGTGTCCCAGACAACAATGCCACAATTAAGTCTCTTCTGATCAAATCAGTTTGAGCTATTTGTTTGTCATGTCATATGTTTGAGATTTATTTATATTCAAAATATAAATACTGTTATTCACATCTAATGTGTTTATCTCAATATCATCTTTATAAAATAAAACACTTTATTGTTCTAGAATATAAAGGTATATCCACAACGGATTAAACACTGATATAAAGATAATGTTTCTAGTCAAACTAATTACATTTTAACAGTTTCCTAATTTAAGTACACACCCAAAGGGTAGTTCTTAAACTTAGGTGTCTACAGTTAAAACAGCGACTGTTGTCCCGTTTCCGATTCGCAGATTAATCTCAATTGAAGTCAGTATCCTGCTCAGAGCAGATTTTGCACATCAGTACATATTTATGTACCACTTCCAGTATCTAAAATCCAATTTTAATACTAGCAGTGAACATTTTATAACAAACATACTTGAAGTCAGAGTCTTGCCCGTCTTCAATTCCTTCATGTCTGCTTTGTCCAAACGGCAGTCACGCTTCCGCGATCCCGTTTGCTACAATTAAGGCAGATATTTTGGGATATGTCCTTTGTCTTCCCAGAAGATTAATAATGATTTTGCCTTTGCCCATTTCCGACATTCCAGAAGCCTTTGGCCAAGCTTTGGCCTTCTGGGATGTTGAAGTGAGATGCGCATTGCGCTTCTTGCCTTATTGCAAACTTTGGCTTTGTCTCCTTGAGAATAGCCATTAACTCTCCAAGGGTTATGTATTGCAATTTAGTACCTCTAAAATCTAAGTATAGATTTATGAAGATCCTTTCAATTTCATTACCATACTTTAAGGATCTAATCCTTAGTTCTGATTAAGAAATTAAGGAGTCTATTTGGCAAGTTTAATGGATTAAGTACTAAAGTTATCATCACATGAATCTTCCAAAAATAATGCTCTATTATTTTGCTTAACTCCGGGCTTAGGTCTAATATGTTATTTTATCAAGTAAATTAACTTATTAGTTTTCAGGACTATCCTGAAATTTTATTCCCAATGTGAAAATTAAACCATTTAAATACATTTTCCCTAGGATTATGTTTTAAATGCTAATCTTTCAATTTTATCTTTATTCTAGTAGTCCAACTATTTAATCAAAGATTTTCGGTACTATTTATTATAATGATTACTATAGTCCAACTATATAATCAACAATAATTTTAATAGGTTAAATTCAATTATATTGATTACTATAATCTAATTATAAAATCAACTATAATTAATTAAATCAAATATATTGATTACTATAATCCAATTATATAATCAATTATAAATGAAATAATTTGAATACAGTCCAACTGTTTTATTAAAACAACGATTTAAATATTAGTCCAACTAACATTTAATTTATTTGACGAAATAATGTGATTGAGCTCGTATGGCAAGTAATTAAACGAATATTGCAAATTTAATTCTTGCCTCCCACTATTTTTCGGCGAGCCTCTAACCCTCTGTTGAGTACTCCGAAAACCTTGTTTCCTAGTCGGCTAGGATCCCGTTAAATGTCACACAATCTTGACTTTGGCCAATAAATTGTATGATAATTAACTAGGTAGATCTCTAAGATCAATTGGATCCCATCCAATTCCTAGATCCAGTAGGGGGACATCTAAGTCCGAAACATATATCTTATATATGCCAATATATCCAATATATTACCTAACCTTTTTCCTCTGGATCAACTAAGCCTTGGCTTTGGCACAACAAACTTAGTGATCCCAGTTAAGCGGAACCCATTGACCATGGAAAGCTTCGTAATCAATGTCGATGGACAAGAAGTGATCTTAACTTTGGCCAACAAATCACAACTTGGACAAGACACCAATATGGAACAAAGCTCTCGTGATTCAAACACATCCTCGACGGACAAAGGTCTTCATTTTGTCCAACAAACCAATGACAGCCTTGGATCTTGAGTAAGAATCACTCAATGGAAGGAAAAACGCTTAATATTTTGTGAGGGTTTTTCGCGTGCAAATTGGCAACCAATTTATTATCCTTGTTAAGGTCTCATAATCATACACCCTTAAACATTCATTCTAAAAACATAATAAGGCGCATATAAATAAATAATAATGATATGCGGATGGATACTTTACACTTTGATCCTAGATCAAATCTCTATTTTTCCTCTCTCCCGCTAGCACATGTATTACTTCTACCCATTACATAACACTTCTAAAGAAACCTCATTTACATTGAGGGGAATAGGTGAGAAGAGAAATATAAAGAGTATGAGGTAATAGGCTGGACACGCAGGTCCAATTAATAAATTCTAAATTTATTACAACAATTTCCAAAATTTCCCCACCCATCTAATATCCATCCGATATACATTATTCATGCATCGCAACCATGTATTCACACAAGCATGTTATCAATCAATCTAATCCAATTAATTAATCTGATAATTAATGGCCATCCAATGTTCAAACAACGATTTGATTTTGCACGAGTCAAACTCGTTTTGCGAATAAGTACTCAAAGTAAAAATTCTTGAATTAAATTAAACTACAACATTAAATCCAATTCAATTTGCATTTAATACTAATTCACTTATAATTCCAAATTAAATATTACACTTTATTAACGAACCTTTACGACTTAAATTCCAAATTTAATCGTTACGGTTCTCAAAGCCCGATTAACATCCAATGTTAATTTAATTAAAGTCCAATGGGCTTTTAATTAATTTCTTTAAGGCGTGGACTTTTGGTCAACTTGGGTCAAACCCAATAACCAAAGCCCAATCAAGGAATAACCCCATAAGCCTAGAAATCAATTTAGGCCCAATTAAAATAATTAAGGTCCATTAGTCGCATTTGGACTTTATGGATGTGGTTTTGGGCCCAATTGGATCCAACCAATTTGCCTAAACCAATCTTGGTACAACCAAGCCCATTAAAGCCCAATAACAACTTTTCAAGCCCAATTTCCAAAATTAGCCCAATTAATTAAATCATAAAAATTCCAATTTCACAATTTAATTAAACTAAAGTGTATAACATAATTAATTACACAAATCAATATTTCCAAAACACCAATTAGCCTAATTAATTATGCTCATTAACAACAATTAGTGTCCAACACAATTTATCAAAAATCAAACCCATTTACATGCTCATTTAGTCTCGGCAAATGGGGATATTTTATGTCCAATTTGGTTTCAATCCAATTAAATCCAATTCAACATTAAATCAACATTCCCAACATGATTCCAACTCATCCAATGAATAAAAAATAAAAAAATCCAAGACTTTTAGGGTTCTCAAACTCTCGGCCAAGCCATGTAATTTGGGGAAAATTGTTCCAAACCATTTTTCATGAAATTGATCCAATCAATCTTCAATTAAACATCATTTAAGCATACATAATCAAACAATTCAACCAAATCATGCTCAAAATAAATTTACCCACTTTTAACACTAAATCAAGTTTCATGCTTAATCAAACGCTCTGATACCATTGTTGGGAAATCTCTAAGTCCCGAGGATCGATTAAAGCATAAAAACATAGTGCGAATACATCGAGGAAGTTGTGGAATACTTACATCGAGCGGCTGAGCGATACGGTGAAGAACAAAAAATCTTTTTCTGCCCTTTGAGAAGCTCGGCAATGAGTTGTTCCTTGCTCCTCCATTTTCGGCTTTTGCATGATCCATCAAGCTCCAAGCTTTGTTTGGTCATTCCTAGCTCACAAGTGGGTTTCCCTATCACCTTTTTATGTCTCCATTGTGTGCTAGCACTTCGTAATTTTGCCACAAAATCACCATTTTCTTCTCCTTCATTCTCGGTCCAAACCAGAAAAACAGAAGAGGAAATGGCCTTGAGGCCGTGAGAGAGGGGGAGCATTTTTGGCTCCAAAACCGTGTAAAAAGGAGAGAGAGAGATGGATGTATGTTTGGAATTTCATTTTGTGTATCTAATACACATTATACAATTTCCAAAAATCAAATCATTGATTTACCAAATACAAAAAGTCAAGGCAATTAAAGGCTTTGCCAACAACTACCATCAATCAATCAATCAATCAAATTGTCACATCACTCAAAGTGACTTGTGATTTGACGCTTGATGTGACTAATGATTTGACGCTTGATGTGACTTGAGGGCCGCACTCGAATTCGAAATGCGAATGCGCTCGCAAACACTCTCGGGCTCGGGTTCGCTAATTCCAAATTAAAGAATTTTCCGTTGCGACGTAATTAAATGATTATGCCTAGCGAAATCACTATTCACGTCGCTAACGAATTAATTCTAAATTAACTCGTTCGCCCGAATTAAAATCTAATTTTAATTCCGCGTCGAAATCCAATATCGTATAATATATCGAATATATTATTTAATCGATTAATTCCAAATTAATTGTTCTCTCTTTTAAATGATATTTTATCCCAGATAAAATATCTCCGCAATTAATCCCAGATTAATTTTCTCTCTCATCTAATTAATCCCAGATTAATAAAGTGTGAGTTATACGTCATCGGTGAATCTTCGGGAAGCGACCCATGAGATCCCCGGATATGTTGGCAGTAAATTCGGCTGTCAGACTATCCGAACACGAAAGTACCTAGTACTACATTTTTACCGATTTACAAGACAATGTTGGCTTCTAGTAAAGCGTCATTCCTACCCAATTCTCCAGAAATATCCTTACAGGAATATGTGAACTATATCAGGCGTAGTATACGTAGTATTGCGTATTTCGATCCAGTATCGGATGTCACGTTCAAGGCCTGGGGCTGGAATTGTGTCTGCCCCGTATGAAGCATATATCGGATCTCTGGTAACTAGTCTCTATAATCGGATAATCATGACCTAGTCATATTATCCCGATGACTGCAGTACATAAGAGAACCAGTTCCGTATCTTACGTGACAATCATCTCCACTATGACTGGAGTGATACTTCTGTCTTAACATCACACCCAATACACTACGATTCTCAATATACCTAGCAGAGGCGTACACAGAACCTGTTAAAGCCTTGGACGACCAAAACAAAAGTACATTGATTGTCGCAAGTATTAGCGAAGCAAGTCTCAGGTTAAGACCAAATACACCTACCCTGATTTCGAACTTCTATAGACACATAGTCATACTACCAATGGAATTCCGAGGGGTCTATCCAGAGGGAAGCTGTTTCCCGTACCATCGGTAAACACAACCTCCTATTACACTTGCATGAGTATCATATACCCAAATATATGAGAACTATGTCGTTATTCCCTCACAACGCGCACAAGTGTAATACTAGTCTTTTACGATAATACTCTTACTAGGGATATTTAATGATTAATCCTTTGTGGATTGATACTGTCTCATATCATCTCAATCCAGGAACTAATCATAAGGACCTCCTATCATTTATACATCTTGGTGATCTAATCACAAATGATAAGAGAGCAATTTCCTTTGTCACATAGTTAATTTGTACAACAACACCATGATCTGTACAAATAGTGACGCTATTAGTCATAACTGTCCAACAATATTTGCATTCACTTTTGGGTATGACTTAGATCCAGTTGGTCATGATTCGTGATTTTTCATCAGTAGCTCATTGTTTTGTTCACCAACTAGGAGGCAAGATATCAAATCTGAGTATTTTCTGAAATGATGCTCTCGATATTACTGTTGCACAATCATATTTGATGCATGAAATATAGTGAGTGTTCTTTCAAGCATGTCTTCTTCACTAATATTTTCACCACACAATTTTAACTGTGAGCTGATGCGAAAATAGCTCAGATTTATAGTCATAAACCTTTTGGAAGTCTACAAATCTCAAATTTGTCCACTCAAATTTTGCTCTAGGGAAAAAGATATATCTTTGATGGTCATATCTCTCTTCCAGGTTACTTCATACGATCAATAGATCTTCAAATGTTAGGTATTGAGCTTTCAGGCTCTCATGCAAATGATGACGAAGAAAAATCATAACCTTTGACTTAACCTGCAAGGATGTTTGATTTCCTTGACTTATGGTGCTTTCCAGGTCCATAGCTCGTAGATGCATTAAAAAAATAACATAATAAAGTAATGTAAAAATATCATGTATGTATTTAGAACTTCAAGTTAAAAAAAAAAAATGATAGATTCAAAACTTCATGTTCTAATCTAAAATTTTAATTGATGGGGTTAGAGTTTCAGGTCTTTTAATTATGACGTAAATTCAGAACATCATATTCTATAGTTCTTTTGTATATTTATAACTTCTGGTTTTAATAAAAAAAAATTAACTAATGATGTTTGAACTTCAAGTTTTAATTTTTTCTTGCCATTAAATAAATGAAATTAAGAAAATAAATCATGAAATAAACACATAATTTTTATTTTCTGATGTGAATGATCCAAATTAACGGCAACCACAGAGAATACTAATAAAAATAATAAAAATACATAAAACATAACATAACGAATTAGAACTACAAGTTCTAATTTTAAAATTGAAATTCAGAACTTCAGGTTCTGAATTAACTACGAGTTCTAATTTTAATATTGAGATTTAGAATTTCAGATTTTAAGTTACCTTTTAATTTTTAAATACAAAAGAAAGTGTCATATTTGTTATGAATAAATTCGCGTGAAATAAACAAGCAATAGAAAATGCCTTGGCAATGTGGAGCCTATTCAACAAGTTTTCAGTTTAGCAAACGACATTGGCAATATGGAATCAATCAGTCCACACCATGAACGACTTAAGTAATAAAAGAAAAGTAAGAAACTCACTCATTCATTCATGTAGAGTCATGCTATTGCATGTTAATGAGAGAGCCACATGCCCATGGCAATCCATTTATATATATCAATAATGAGATATAACATGGATGCTATATATAAGCATCAAATCGTGATCTAATTTCGACAGCTTTAATAGCTCATGATTCAAATTGTCAAATACTTCAGTCGTATTCTTCATCATCTGAATATGATCAAAGTATTTGAACATGTTTGATCATCATGTTTTGATTTTGAAATATAATTTATCAAAGTAACTTCAAATTCTTTACCAGATTTTTTGACAAGAGATTTTTTACAGGGAAAAAGGCTCAATCAACTTCATGGGCACTCCCATGAAAGCAAAACAGACAAAGGAATCATATGCAATGGTTCCTAGTCCCTCAAGAAATTTGTCTCAAGAAAATTTCCCTCAATTACAAAGAAATCAGTTTCAATTATTATCTCAAGACTCTGAAGGATTCATCACTCCTAAATCAAAATCCAAATCCCCAAAAAATCCTACGTTTTCTCAAGCCACTAGTCAAGAAAAAGGTCTAAACCCATCAAACACACCTTCTTCCTCCCCATCAAAAACTCAATATGTTGCCAAAGAAGCTACCTTTCCTATAGCCATTATAGAACAAGAACAAAATTCTACTTTGATCCAAGGGATTGTCAATAATGTTCTCCCCAAACATTTTCTTTTCCTTCCAGAAAATCTCCAAAAAACCAGAAAATTTTATGAGTTTATACTCGTGGATACCGACTCAATTGATGTAACCCACACTCCAGATCCAAAAAATCCCTCTCAAATAGCTTACTCAAAATGCAAGATTTCAAAGGTTTTATCCTTGTCTGATTGGAACCTCAATCCTTACACCGAAAGAACCTTTTCTCAACCATTCAATCCCCAATCATTCAATTATTTTGACTATCAAAAGGCCTGGTTCAATTTCCTTTGTGTTCGGGCTTTTGATCATTCCTGGTTTTTCCATTTTGGTCAATGTAATCCAAAATTCCCTCAATGGTTTCTTAAGTGGTGGTTTTATTTTGGTCCTCAATTATCTATCATTCCCCCAGAAATTCAAGAAGGTTTCAAGCTTTGGTCTGATCACATGAGATCCACTCAAGAAACTCAAGATTTATTATTATCCTTTTTTGCCTCTTTCAATTGTTGTTGGATTATGACTTGGAATTTCAAGATTGAAAATAGAATTGCAGGAAATCCAGCTCGGCATCTCTCAAGATCAATCAAGGTGAAATGGTGGCCCGGTTTCAATAATCAAAATGCTTGTTCTAATGCAGTCATCAGTTGGTTCCATAAACACTCTGGAAGATCAATTAACTCTGTGTCTTTAGAATTACAAAATCAAGACTTCCAGCTCAATAAAAGTCAAATCCAAGCATCATTGGCATCCGCCTCAAATAAAAAAGAATATAAAAAGCAATTATTAGATGCTCTGTCAAGGATTTCTCAAGATGAGGATGATGACGCAAGCGATGACGCAACGTCATCTTTTGCTCCAATCAATGAAGACGATTGTTTTGGTGTCTTCATCAATCAGCACATGAAGTAATTATTTTGCTATACAGGTGTCCGACATATTTTCAAGATTCTTATCTCAATATCTTTACTTTTGTAAAAGCCTTACAGCTGGCTTCCTCTATGTGTAATTATTGTTTTGTCTGTTTATTTTCTTTGTTTGAAGTCCGTTTTGAAGTCCGCCCTTAGTCTATAAAAGGGTTTGTGTTCTCCTTTGCTAATCAGAGCTTGTAATGTAATGTTTTATGTCAAATAAAATTTTGCTTTCTATTTATCTCTCCCGACAGTTTTTAATTTTAATTTTCAAAACACACTTTCACACACACGTAGTTCAACAAAAAAAGCTTCGCGTACTTCATCTCCCTGGTCTTCCTCACAGTTTTGGTATCAGCGGCACGTGTCACTACAGTAAGTATTGTTTATCTTCTTCCTCAAAGTTTTCAAAGTTCATTTCTTTTATTTTGCTTGGTTTAGCCGGTAATCCGCTTGGTCAGCCCGTTATAACCTTGTCCAGTTTTAGGGTGGTCCCGGAGGGTGGTCCCAAAATAGAAGAAAAATCTTTGCCTATTTTGAGTATTAAGAAAATAGTATGAGTCTGTTATCTAGATTAAGATCCAACAGGTCTAGATCTGATGATGAAGTGTCTGAAGCCTCCTCTTCCTCTCAATCTTTTCCTGATATACTTAACAATTCAGATATTCTCAATAGCCAAGAAATTCATAACAATCAAGAGCCAATAGCCAGAATAGAAAATCAATTACAAAATTGGTCCATACCTTTAGCCAATTTCGATACTATATACAAAAAGGGACTTTTTTCTTTTGTTCAAGATTATTCTATAAAGACCCATGAACAAACAATACCTTTGAATCAAGAAACTTGTACCATATCCCTATTTTCTCAATCAGCCATATCTCATCACCGAAGAAATAATTTCAATTACCTACACATAGGAATGGTGCAGATAGCTGCCAAACCTTTGTTTAAATTAGGATTAGATATTCCAATATTGTTTGCACTAAGAGATGCATGTTTTGTCAATTTTAATGATTCTTTACTTGCATTAGTAGAATCTAATCTTGCTAATGGTCCTGTTTACTCAAATTGCTACCCAAATTTTTCAATATCTTTACATGATCCGCATATTATGCATGCTTTAACTCTTAATGTTCAATCAAAAAATTTACATGTTTTAGAAATGAATTCAAGTCTATAGCTATCATTTATCGTGTTTACTATAAAGTAATGGGAAGTCAAATCAATCCTAAGGCCATGAGATCTAGCTCTAGAAATGAATCAATATTAATAGAAGTAAATCCTTTAAGATCTAATGCTATAACTCCTAAAAGACTCAAGTGGAATGAAATAACTCAAGGAAGTACTTGGAACCTTAGAGAAATAGTTCCTCCTTCACCAATAGAAAGATGGTCTAGTACTAGTATAATAAGTCAGGATTCTGATGGAAGTGTTAATATTCAATTTAGAAATATACCAAGAATTCCTAGTTCTCTAAGCAATTCTTCAATATTAAGAGACTTTCAGTCAGCTAGGACTTCTTTTCAAGAACCCTCAGTAACAAGATTATCAGGAGTTGATTTCAATCAAAATATTCCTCAGCCTATTTATCAAGATGATCAATCTGTTGAGTCTATGTCTCCGACATATTCTCAAATGAAAGAAGAGAATAAACCACCAACCCCCTCCAATAGTCATTTATTAACTATAAATAAAGAATTTGTTATCAATAAAAAACTAATTCAAGAAGAATATTTAAATCCTAGATGGGATGAATCTAGAAACATTTACAGGACAATATTTTCAGAAAAAGAAAAATCTATAATACGTAATCAATATTTAAAAGATATAACAGAATTACAAGAAAATATACCGTTTTTTATTTGGATGAAAGAATTTTATCCTCCGGGACCAAAGACAATACTTATTACTAAATCAATGAATAAAATTTGGAAAACAGATTCAAACATACCACAAGAAATAACCAGTGTCCATCCACCATTAACGGAAATACAATTTCAATATAGCAATCAACCTATTAAAGCTGCTCCTTTCAAAATACCCAGAACCATACAAGATACTGACAATGTACAATACTCAGATATTCGTAGCTTACAACAACAAAAAAATTATTCAAATCAGATATTAAATACAATAGCAACTCAATTAAATACAGTTGAAACAATTCTGACTGAATCAATAAATACTGAAACTAACGTTTCTTCAAAAACCCATGGAGAAAAATTATATACTAGACTTGATCCAAAAGTTCCCCTTTTCAAACCACCAATTGAACTAAAAGAAGATGCAAAATTTGAATTCAAGCAATCATCAGAAGATGTTCTAGAAAAAATTCAAAAGCAATTACAAAAATTGAATATTTCAAAAGATGTACCCTCTTCTTCAACATCAAATATACTACCCATTAATAACTCACCTCAAGAAGAATTTTTCGAAAATGACTCACATACAATAGCCAAATATCATAGTAGACCTCAAAGACCAAAAACTAGAAATTATTACCCAAGACCTACTCCACCAGATGTTCAATTTGAAGAAAGAAATCAATATTCACAAAGTTATTATGATGGTCATAGTATTTATGAATGGAATATAGATGGTATGGCAGAAGCTCAAATTCTCAATACTCTTCATGAAATGTTAATGGCAGCTCAAGCTTATAAAATTGCTAGAAATAATGATCATGCTATAGCAGTCATATTAACCACAGGATTCACAGGTCAATTAAAAGGATGGTGGGATAATTTTCTCACAGAACAGGAAAAAATACAAATCCTAACAGCTGTTAAATTAGATCAAAATAATCAACCCGTAAATAATGAACAAGATGCTGTAAACACTCTAGTTTTTGCTATAACTAAATATTTTATTGGAGAGCCTGTTCAATTTCAAGAAAGATCATCAGAAATACTCCAAAATCTTAGATGCCCTAAAATGCAGGACTTTAGGTGGTATAAAGATGTATTTTTGTCAAAATTATATTTAAGAACAGATTGTAAAAGTACATATTGGAAAGAAAAATTCATTAGCGGATTACCAAAGTTATTTGCTGAAAAGGTCAGAACCAATATTAGGTTTAGGTTCAATGGAGATATTCCTTATGAAACCTTAACTTATGGTGAAATAATAAATTATATCAATAATACTGGTTTAACACTTTGCACAGATTTAAGAATTCAATCTAAAATCAAGAGTGAAATTAAACAAAGTAAAAGGGAATTAGGAGATTGGTGTCTTCAATATGGATATCAACCTATTTCTGCCCCTTCAAGCAAGAAATATAAACGAAAAGAGAAAAAATATTTCAAAAGAAGAAATAAAAATTATCAATATAATAAGGTAGAAAAGGATAAATATAAAAATAAAAAATATAAGAAATATAAGCGTAAGAATCCTAGACAATCATCTACCAATCAAACTACTCCCATATGCTACAAATGTGGTAGACCTGGACATTATAAAAATGAGTGCAACATGAAACAAAAAATTCAAAATTTGAAAATATCTGAAGAACTTCAATCTCAGCTTATCAATCTTCTTATTGAATCAAGTGCAGAAGAATCAGATATCTATGATTCTTCTGATGATCAAGTATTTGAAATTCAAGAAAATTCATCTAAATCCTCAGAATACGAAAGTGATAATTGTGAAAGTGATAATTGTGATTGTAAACTTTCAATAAATACAATTACTAGACAAGATAAAGAAACGCTTTTAGACATGATTGATAAAATTGAAGATCCTGAAAATAAAAAAGAGTATTTGCTCAAATTAAAAGATATTTTGTTTAAAGAAGAAAAATCATTAATCCCTTCTCATGATTCAAATTACAATATGCAAAAAATATTTAAAAGATTCTCTCAAAACTCTCACCCAACCACTATTCAAGACCTAGTCTACGAAATCCAAGAAATCAAAAATGAAATAAAAATCCTTCAAGAAGATAACAAACAAATTCAATTAACATTATTAAAAATTCAAGTTAATGAAGCCTCTACCTCTGGTAAGAAGGACGAAAAGAATTCAGAACTAGAATTTTTAGGAATAATAAATAAAAAAATCTTTCAAAAATGGCATGTAAAAATTACTATAATCATTAATGATTCGTTGCATATTGACACCATTGCTCTAATCGATTCCGGAGCAGATGAAAATTGCATCGAAGAAGGATTAATACCTACTCAATATTACGAAAAGACAACTGAAAAATTATTTGGTGCTAGTGGTACGCCATTAAATATTCAATATAAATTAACTAAAGCTAAAATTTGTGCCAACAACTGCAATCTTCAAATAAAATCTACTTTCATTCTTGTCAAAAATCTTACTGAACCAATAATTCTTGGAACTCTTTCTGAAGTATGTTCTGATCTTCCTAATGCTTTTTGGTCAAGAAAGAAACATATTGTTTCTCTTCCTTATGAAAAGGATTTTGATGAGAAAAATATTCATACTAAGGCAAGACCAATACAAATGAATGAAGAATTACTACAATACTGTCAAAGGAAATAGATTTACTCATCAATAAAAAATTAATAAGACCTTCAAAATCTCCTTGGTCATGTTCAGCCTTCTATGTCCAAAATCAAGCTGAAATAGAAAGAGGTGCTCCTAGATTAGTTATCAATTATAAACCTTTAAACAAAGCCCTTCAATGGATTAGATATATATCCTATTCCCAATAAAAAGGATTTGCTTAATCGACTTCATAATGCATCAATTTACTCAAAATTTGACATGAAATCTGGTTTTTGGCAAGTACAAACCAGATTGTTGGCACTGTGGAGCCTATTCAACAAGTTTTCAGTTTAGCAAACGACCTTGGCAATATGGAATCAATCAGTCCACACCATGAACGACTTAAGTAATAAAAGAAAAGTCAGAAACTCCTCACTGATTCATTCATGTAGAGTCATGCTATTGCATGTTAATGAGAGAACCACATGCCCATGGCAATCCATTTATATATATCAATAATGAGATATAACATGGATGCTATATATAAGCATCAAATCGTGATCTAATTTCGACAGCTTTAATAGCTCATGATTCAAATTGTCAAATACTTCAGTCGTATTCTTCATCATCTGAATATGATCTGTTGATGGTGTTTTTCGGGCACTATGTTATTTAAACAACACGACAGGGGTAAAAGGGGTAACTCCATTGATCGAGACCGTTAAAACCGACCCGACAACTTGACGGTAAGAGGCCGAGCACTTTATACTAAATGGCCGAGCACTTGAGATCGGATGACCGAGCATTATCAGATCGACAGCAGCATTCTCAGTTCAAATGGCTATCATGACCGACCTCATGAAGACCGAGCACATGACGAGGCGTGCTCAGGAAGATAAAGCATCCTATTCTTGCGGAAAAGGGATAAGTTGTCCTACTTTAATGGGGTAAAGTAATAACTTAATATCCTAATAGGATAAAGGAAGTAAATGTAGTTTTGATTAGGAATCCTTATGGGAAAAGGGAATAGTTTTGACTAGGAATCCTGATAGGAAAAGGAGACCATCTCCAATTAGGAATTCTTGTACAAATAGGAATCTGGTTTCTTCACCATTATAAATAGGAGGGTAGAGTGAGTGTAGAAGGACAAGTTGAAGGCATCATCTAAAAATCATCACAAGAGTGAGGGATTAGAATCATCAAGTTCGATTTGTAAAAGCAAAGGAGGACCCGAGAGTGTATTTGAGTAATAAAAAGTACCACCCTGTTCTTGTCCGTGGACGTAGGTCGGATCCCAAAATCCACCGAACCACGTTAAATCTCTTTGTCGATTGGTGTGTTTTCCGTCTCCCGCTAAATTTGCTTTTGGTCCCCCATAACCAAATAAATTCACCGTTGAAGGAGGATTACCTCGGAGGTGATATTCTCGTATTGCCCCGAGACCAAAATCCGCCGTCAACAGTTGGCGCCGTCTGTGGGGAACTCTACGAAAAGCAACTCGCGTAATAAGACAAATGGCGGAAGGCGGAAACCAACAATCATCAGGGAGCTCGGCTGCAGACTGGATGGAAAAGATCGAGGAAAACCTTAGGAAGGAAAGGGAGGAAAACCAAACTCTACTAAAAACCATAGTAGACCGGTTGGAAAGGATGGAAGGAGCACGCGACGGAAAATTCGAGGCCGGGACTAGCCGGCGAAGGAGTGAGATAGCGGAAGGAAAGAGAATTGTTGATACAAGCGAAGACGACAGACCTCAAAGGAGGGAACCCTACAGGGTGAGATCCGTGGTAGTACAAAGGGATTCCCAAACCGAGGACACATGGGAAGAGGAAGATGACAAATCATCACCAGATCCCTCCTACGATACGATAGCCTTCACAGTACCCGGAGGAGAGGAAAAGAACATACCAAAGAAGTGCGGGACGACACCGACCCTGAGAAGCGCCACTCCCGAGGTAGCAGAAAGAAAAGAAACCACAGGGGGCGGCATGGAATCAAAGACAGCAGCATGAAATCTTGGTTACGGGAGGAGCTGGTCAAATGGGGAGTATACCCCAATACAAACAGGGGAGATGTCCAGGACATCAAAGATGAGTCCCCCCTCACGGAGGAAATAAAATCGGAGAAATTCCCAAAAAGATTCAGCATGCCGACCATGACACCATACAAGGGCCGTACCGATCCCAAAACCCACATCGAAGACTTCGTCCTACTAATGGAGGTACAAGGGGTAACAGGGGACGCCATTTGCAAAGTGTTCCCCTTAACTCTAGCCGGACCGACCATCCTATGGTATAGAAGCCTAGCCCCAAGAAGCATCAGCAGCTTCGCACAACTGAGAAAGTCATTCATACGACACTTCATGGGGGCTTGTGTCCCCAGAAAGACAATTGGAGAACTAAGACTTATGAAGCAAGGAGACGATGAGCCTCTGAAGATATTTATTGAAAGGTACCATAATATGGTACTCGAAGTCGGAGGGTATGAATCCCCCGAGGCCCTGGAAAGCTTGAAAGCCTTGAGGGTCGGAAGACTATGGACCCATCTAAGGATCCAAGACACCCCGGACTACGCCACTGCCCTGGAGGTGGCCCGAAAATTCGTTTTATTGGAGAACGAGGAGAAAATATCCCGATAAGGGAACACCATCAGAGAAAGAACCACAAGGGAGGGCGCCCCCCGCCGTATAGAAAGAGAACCCAGAAAACCACCCCCGAAGCACAAGGAGTTCAAACCACTGCACCGTGACAACCAATAGAGAAGGGCGCCGACCCAAGTAAACCATGTGGTCGGGGAAAATGCATACATTCCTCTAAATAAACCACTGGGATAAATTGTCGTGGAGATCCAAGGGAAAGGCCTCTTAGTAGAACCCGACCAAGAAGATTTTCCCCGGACAAGAGGAACCAAAAGGCTTATTGCATACACCACAACTCCAGAGGACATGCAACGGACGGGCGCAGAGACCTGCGGGAGCAGGTGGAAGACTTGGTAAAAGAAGGCTATCTCGGTGTGTACATAGACCATTCGGTTTTTTAGGTCGACCAAGTTGATAGCGGAAGTCATCCGGTCGGATGCGTGGAATGCTGAGATGCAGAGATGATATATTAAGAAGAGCCTTGCTTGTAGTGACCAGTGTAGAGTTGCAAGAAAGGCAACAGATCCCAAAAAGGTGAGTAAACCTCTTCTGACTTAGGTTGACATTTGATTATGCTTGTTTGTTATGGCTCACACAATGATTTTGATATTTGTTTTCCGGCTCGGGTCTGCTCTTGTACCACCGAGACCGATGCCTCTTTCCGGCTCGGGTCTGCTCTTGTACCGCCGAGACCGATGTCTCTTTCCGGCTCGGGTCTGCTCTTGTACCGCCGAGACCGATGTCTCTTTCCGGCTCGGGTCTGCTCTTGTACCGCCGAGACCGATGTCTCTTCCCGGCTCGGGTCTGCTCTTGTACCGCCGAGACCGATGTCTCTTTCCGGCTCGGGTCTGCTCTTGTACCGTCGAGATCGATGTTTGTTACAGCTCGGGGTCGGGTTACGTCCCACCGAGTCATGCTCTTTGGTCTGGAGACGGGACATTCCCCCAGAGCCAAGTATCTCTTTCAGCTCGGGGTCGGGTTACGTCCCACCGAGTCATGCTCATTGGTCGGGGACGGAACATTCCCCCAGAGCCAAGTACCTCTTTCAGCTCGGGGTCGGGCGATGTCCAACGAGTCTGCCTTTGGACTGGGGACGTAACATTCCCCCAGGACCAAGTGATTCTTACAGCTCGGGGTCGGGCGATGTCCCACCAAGTCTGCCCTTTTGACTGGGGACGTAACATTCCCCCAGGACCAAGTGATTCTTACAGCTCGGGGTCGGGCGATGTCCCACCGAGTCTGCCCTTTGGACTGGGGACGTAACATTCCCCCAGGACCAAGTGATTTTTACAGCTCGGGGTCGGGCGATGTCCCACTGAGTCTGCCTTTGGACTGGGGACGTAACATTCCCCCAGGACCAAGTGATTTTTAAGCTCGGGGTCGGGCGATGTCCCACCGAGTCTGCCTTTGGACTGGGGACGTAACATTCCCCCAGGACCAAGTGATTTTTACAGCTCGGGGTCGGGCGATGTCCCACCGAGTCTGCCTTTGGACTGGGGACGTAACATTCCCCCAGCCCAAGTGATTTTTACAGCTCGGGGTCGGGCGATGTCCCACCGAGTCTACCTTTAGACTGGGGACGTGACATTCCCCCAGAGCCAAGTACCTCTTTCAGCTCGGGGTCGGGTTACGTCCCACCGAGTCAGCCCTTCGGACTGGGGACGTAACATTCCCCCAGGTCCAAGTGCCTTTCTCAGCTCGGGGTCGGGGTACGTCCCACCGAGTCAGCCCTTCGGACTGGGGACGTAACATTCCCCCAGGTCCAAGTGGCCTTTCTCAGCTCGGGGTCGGGGTACGTCCCACCGAGTCAGCCCTTCGGACTTGGGACGTAACATTCCCCCAGGTCCAAGTGCCTTTCTCAGCTCGGGGTCGGGGTACGTCCCACCGAGTCAGCCCTTCGGACTGGGGACGTAACATTCCCCAGGTCCAAGTGCCTTTCTCAGCTCGGGGTCGGGGTACGTCCCACCGAGTCAGCCCTTCGGACTGGGGACGTAACATTCCCCAGGTCCAAGTGCCTTTCTCAGCTCGGGGTTGGGGTACGTCCCACCGAGTCAGCCCTTCGGACTGGGGACGTAACATTCCCCCAGGTCCAAGTGCCTTTCTCAGCTCGGGGTCGGTTACGTCCCACCGAGTCAGCCCTTCGGACTGGGGACGTAACATTCCCTCAGGTCCAAGTGTCGTTCTCAGCTCGGGGGGTCGGGGTACGTCCCACCGAGTCAGCCCTTCGGACTGGGGACGTAACATTCCCTCAGGTCCAAGTGCCTTTCACAGCTCGGAGTCGGGGTACGTCCCACCGAGTCAGCCCTTCGGACTGGGGACGTAACATTCCCTCAGGTCCAAGTGTCGTTCTCAGCTCGGGGTCGAGGTACGTCCCACCGAGTCAGCCCTTCGGACTGGGGACGTAACATTCCCTCAGGTCCAAGTGCCTTTCACAGCTCGGGGTCGGGGTACGTCCCACCGAGTCAGCCCTTCGGACTGGGGACGTAACATTCCCTCATGTCCAAGTGCCTTTCACAGCTCGGGGTCGGGGTACGTCCCACCGAGTCAGCCCTTCGGACTGGGGACGTAACATTCCCTCAGGTCCAAGTATCGTTCTCAGCTCGGGGTCGGGTTGCGTCCCACCGAGTCAGTCCTTCGGACTGGGGACGTAACGTTCCCCCAGGCCCGAGCATCTCTCACACTGCTCGAGACAGGATCACATGCCACCGAGCACATCATCGTTAGCTCAGAGGAAAATTTTCTCCTCACAATCGAGATTGGATCAGTCAGGGGTCAGGACCCCCAAATCTCTGGTACAGATATTACAGAGGAGGAGTCATTTTTAGTTTGGACAACAAGAGGAACTTCATCTCCTGATGGAACGGCCCAAGTAAGCAATTTGCTTTGAGGTGGAGAATCATTCTGAATAGAGTCAGCATCTCCAATAAACCGAGGATATGAAGATAGAAACAGAAGACTTAGTTGATGGCAAAGACAATTTCTCGGTGATTTCTGGAGCGACCACCAGCAGGCGATCAGCCACACACACCATCTTTTTTTATAGTTCCCGGCATCAACTCACAAACTCGTTGTTACCGAGAACTAGGGGACAGATGTTGATGGTGTTTTTCGGGCACTATGTTATTTAAACAACACGACAGGGGTAAAAGGGGTAACTCCATTGATCGAGACCGTTAAAACCGACCCGACAACTTGACGGTAAGAGGCCGAACACTTTATACTAAATGGCCGAGCACTTGAGATCGGATGACCGAGCATTATCAGATCGACAGCAGCATTCTCAGTTCAAATGGCTATCATGACCGACCTCATGAAGACCGAGCACATGACGAGGCGTGCTCAGGAAGATAAAGCATCCTATTCTTGCGGAAAAGGGATAAGTTGTCCTACTTTAATGGGGTACAGTAATAACTTAATATCCTAATAGGATAAAGGAAGTAAATGTAGTTTTGATTATGAATCCTTATGGGAAAAGGGAATAGTTTTGACTAGGAATCCTGATAGGAAAAGGAGACCATCTCCAATTAGGAATTCTTGTACAAATAGGATCTGGTTTCTTCACCATTATAAATAGGAGGGTAGAGTGAGTGTAGAAGGACAAGTTGAAGGCATCATCTAAAAATCATCACAAGAGTGAGGGATTAGAATCATCAAGTTCCGATTTGTAAAAGCAAAGGAGAGACCCGAGGAGTGTATTTGAGTAATAAAAAGTACCACCCTGTTCTTGTCCGTGGACGTAGGTCGGATCCCAAAATCCACCGAACCACGTTAAATCTCTTTGTCGATTGGTGTGTTTTCCCGTCTCCCGCTAAATTTGCTTTTGGTCCCCCATAACCAAACAAATTCACCGTTGAAGGAGGATTACCTCGGAGGTGATATTCCCGTATTGCCCCGAGACCAAAATCCGCCGTCAACATGATCAAAGTATTTGAACATGTTTGATCATCATGTCTTGGCTTCAGGCCAAATTTTGACATTATGGTGTACTCGGTTTTTTTTTTTTTTTTTTTAAGGAAAAATCTGAATAAAAGTTTGATCATGCTGATAATGTATTATAAAATAGGGAAAATAAGAAGAGAAATTACCTTGAAAGTTAGAGGTTTTTCTTATTGATTTTGAATGAATCGATTCTACAACAATTGCTCTCTATTTATAAAGAATGGTTACGTTAAGATTATTATCTCTAAGCAGTGTAAGATAAATTAAAATTAAAAATAAAAATGAGATACCATATTATTATATATATATAATTTTTTTTAAGGAGAAAAAATTGCCCATTTTTTTCTATCCAAAAACCAATATCTTCTCCAATTTTGATGTTGATACAGTCGAGGAACATGCCGCCTCATTACTTCTCAAGCAAAAAAATCAGAATTTTTGATACAGAAACAAGAAGTAATTCGATTCAGAGGCTCCAGATCACGTGTTAAATAAGAAAAAAATAGATCCAAAGTTGAGTCGTTGGAATAATATCTAACGACCAAAAAATAATGAGAGCAGATTCTATTACATTTTGTCTCGCAATAAAAAAATCTCAATATTCATTGTTCTCAATCATTTGATCTTCGGATATAATGAATTTTGGAGGGGCAAAGTGAAATTGGAATCCTCATCAAGCTATAAATTTAGAAGCTATAATTTTGTTCTTTCGTTAGTCCGTTGCAGCAAATGGATGAAAATAAAAATATCAGTAGTGAAATTACCTACAAACACATTTAAACAATAATAATTATGTTTAATAGGGGGTGAATTGAGTATGTGATAAAATAATACGGAATTAAAAATTATTGTCGATTTTACGCTACTGAATTAGGAGCTTTACCAATTTAGCTTAATGTGTAATTTTCTCAATCAATATATTTTGCCGAAGGCGAGTTTCTAAGTGATACGCAAAAACAAAAAAAAAAACTTGCGATAAATAAAAGGAGTAAGAGATGGAAAAATATGACACAATGACCCTCCAAGACGTGCTTGAAGCTTTCCACTAAATTGATTCTACAACTTACACTAAGTTTTCTGTGGCTCACTCGCAGCCAAGAGTTTTGTCCCATCATTTCACTCTAAACCTTTATAAATGAGTTTTCTAATGTCTCACTCTCAAACCTTTATAATGAGTTTTGTTCCTAAGCTCATTCATGACCTTTACAATAATCATCCTTTTGAGTATACTCGCTCAAAAATGGATTTCTCAATCTCAAGTGTTTAATATATGAAGATTTGTAGTATAGCTTGGGTACTAACAAAAGATAAAGAAGTTTAATGAATGTGAATTGCTAGCCCAAGTATTCTAATCTTTTAAATGATAAGAAGATATATGTAGTGAGTTTATGAAATGAAGAGAGTAAATTATCAAGAAGATTTGTTTCTCTCTTTGTTTATGCCTTATTGAAAATTTACGAAGGTTAAAAAGCCTTGCAAAAATGAAATAGGGACACAATTTATAGAAAAATGAAAGTAGTCCTTGTTGTTTGTGACGAGGCCAGTATGTCAGTCAGTAGAGGTTGGTATGCTGGTCTGCCATAGTAAAGACTATAAAATATAATCATTTGACAATGGTAAACGCAAACACGATCATATTACTTAGGGGGGAACAATTTTGCGGGTCAGAAGACGACCCGACCCGACCCGATGAAACCTGACCCGACCCGGTCGGGTTTCATAAATAAATAAAAAATTGGGTTGACATGACCCGACCCGATTATTTCGGATCGGGTCACGGGTTTTGTTAAAAAAGTCGGGTCGAACCCGACCCGACCCGACTACAACAATATAAATTAAAAAAAAAATTAGGTTTACAAATTTACTCAGATCTCTCGCCCTCCTCACTCGGCACAACAGCAGCCAGCAATCAACTCCCACTTCTAGGCCCTCTCTCTCTCTCACGAAGAAAAACCAGTGAGGCAGTGACTCGCCTCTCTCGATCTCGCCCTATAGCCGACAGCCATTAGCCTCTAGCCTATATCTCACTCGCCCCCTCACTCGGCACAACAGCAGCCAGCAATCAACTCCCACTTCTAGCCCCTTTCTCTCACGAAGAAACCAGTGAGGCAGTGACATGAAAATCAAATAAATTGACTGACCAGTGACCACTCTATATTTATTCACTCCAGCCACATTTACATCAGAGACAATGACAAATCTCTAGTTTTACAACTTCCATCATTGAGCACAAATCGCAACTAAAATCAAAATTTTGTCATGATTCAATGAGACAACTAAACAATAATGGTTGAACAAATTTCACTGTAAGAGAATAAAAAGGAACAGACAAGAATTCTATATGTTAAGTGAGTGGTAAAATAAGGAGTCGTTTGGTTTTTCTTCATTGCTTCAATAATTTTGTTTTGATGTCATTGTATCAAATAAAAAATGAAAATGGAAATTGGAGATCAAAATTCAAAATGAGTAAATGACAAATTGTGATGCTAAAATGAGTAAAAAAATTAAGGAAAAAAATTCTACCAAGGCTGAGACTCGAACTTGAGTTATAACACAACAATTTTCCACTTCAGTTGCTCCATGACTTGAATAATTTTATACCATTAAATATATATAACTACATATATTTTAGCTACTGTCGACCCGACTAAACCCGTATCAACCCGACCCGATCCAAATCGACCCGTCCCGATCGGGTTACTCTCCATAATTTCGGGTTTCGGGTCTTGATTTGTAGATGACCCGACCCGATCGGGTCGATTAGAATTTGCCGGAACCCGACCCGACCCGACCCGACCCGTGTACACCCCTAATATTACTGATTGATATGGAGACCGATATGGATCATGTCGGTTCCTGAGAGCATGCAAAATAAGAAGGTTGGCTGGTATGAATATCAGTATGATCTAGTCCGGTTCTAGGAACTTTACAAACTCCACAATGACCGGTATAGGCGACCCCAGTTCAAGAGGCGATGCAAAACAGCCTAAGGTAGAGTAGGGTCACCGGTATGCTGGTGTGGGAGACCGATCTGTCAGTCTCAGAGTAGAAAATTTAGGATTCGAAAGTTGAAAATATTTTACACATGATCCTAATGCATCTAAATGAATGTGCATGTGTCCAACGAGCTTAGAGAGTTAAATTATCAACTCACTTACAAAGAGAACCCTAAACTAATACTACAAAAGATTCTTCAATAGGAACTTCAGTCTTCAAATTCATTTTTCTCTTCGCGACTAATATGTTTCGACATTTTTTTATAATGCCTCGGTAATGCGAGTCAAAGTCTTCTAATGTTACATCATCAAAATCCACCTTGACAATATGTCGCTAACAATCTCCTCTTTTTTATGATGACAACCTTTAACTTGTGAGTTTTGAGAGTTCCAAATTTATTGACGATTATGCTCCCCTTAAATATTAGCTCCCCCTCAATATGTGATTGTTTTTAATATAGCTCTATAAAATTTTAATCTCATTCTAATAATTTTTTCCCTCTAACATTATCAAAAATAATGGAGAACCAAAAATTAAGCTCTATGAGATACCAATCAATATGTGCACAAAATATATTAAAGTTCATAAATATGCACACTTTTTATTTTCTTCCTCTACCATACAATTTAAAATCCATGCATAGATCATCAAAATCATTCAAATATAGCCAATATCCATGCATTTCATTTTCAACCAATAGAAATCAATAGCAAGGCTTATTAAATGGTAAAAATTCAAAAAGATCACATATTTCATAAGAGGCAATAAGTCTTGTCTGATACTAATTGATACTAAATGGGATTTCTGATATGATTAAGTATAGATTGATACCAATTGACAGATTTAAATTCAAATTACATAATCACTTTTATGCTTCACAATCAAGTCCAGTTTACCAATTGAAATTAGCATATTTATATAAGTTGGAGGAAAAAGTACCAATGTTTTCGTAAACACAGATTTTACCATTTACCGTTATCACCAAGTGACAAATCCACCAATCACAAAATTCATTCATTTTTAGGAAGAATTGTGATGTTATTATTTTTGAGATTTTTCCTCATTTCTTAAGTCTTTTGGATCATTTGCATTTCTCATTAAGATTCATTCCTGAATCTTCCCCTACAATATCATTAAGCAAATTTTGGTACCCAAATTTTCTTAGATCCATGGGTATTAGTTATGGTTCCTTGGGGAACCTATGCATTTACTTTCATATTTTTGTACATGCAATCAAATATTTTATGTCATTTCATATTGTATTCATGGCATGTGACATATGCACCACTAGTGACATGTGTATGAGAGGTGGATGCCTTAATAAAATAATTTTTCAAAAATTTATTTTTAATGTAAAGCCTATATCCTAATCCTTCTCTTTTAAAAGTACATCTTTGGGATTCAATCAACATATTAAAATTTTTCCCTCTCTAAGTGCATTTTGTAACTATGTTATGCAAACCTACAGTCCTTTTATTCAATATAATATTTTCACCCATTATAGATTTGTAATCACATGTATTAGAGTTAGGTTGCAAGCTAGATATACATATTTGGACAAATTAGATTAAGCCCACTTTAAAAGTTTATTACAACTTTTATTAATTAAAAATTGCCTCAGTTTTGCTATAAATAGCAAGCTTTAGGAATGTTTTAATTACAAGAAAAATATATAAGTATAAGCAAATTCTTGAGAGATTAGCCTAAGTTAGAGAATTTTTTAGATAAGCTTGTGAGGTCTCTACTGTTGGGTTTTCTAGGTCAAACCAAGATCAATTTAAGCGATGAAAAGTGCGAATACATCAAAGTAAAGTTGCGGAAATACTCACTTTGATCGGCTTTTGCGATGCGAAGAACACAAAAAATTTGCTCCATGGATGAAGCTCTCAGCCATGCCCCTTTTGTGCTCCTTATTTTTCGGTCAAGGTCCTCCATGGTGGTCTCCAAGCTCCAAGCTTTGTGAATGGATTCCATGCTCATGAATGGGTTTCCTCATCACCTTTGTAAGACTCATTTGGTGTGCTAGCACTCTTGAAAAATTTGCCACAACTCTTTCCTTAGCTTCTTGTATCTCTCGGCCATGAGAGAAATTTGAGAGAAAATTTGCACCAAGTGCCGTGAGTGAGGGAGAGGGAGAGAGGAATTTTTGTGTTGTGTATTTGGTTTTTGATTTCAAAAATCAAATACCAAAATCCCACTTTTCAAAAAATGGTACAAGGCATTAAAGCCTTTTAACAACTCACATCACTCACAAAAAGTGACAAGGTGTCAATCACCAAAAAATGACAAGACATATATCACTTGAGTGACTAATGATATGACGCGTGAAGTGACTTGTGGGCCCCACTTGATTCGAAATGCGAGTGGGCCCGCAAACACTCCCGGACTCGGGTTCGCTAATTCCGAATTAATGAACTTTCCATTGCGACATAATTAAATCAAATTTATTTAATTAATTTTGCCTAGCAAAATTACTATTCACATTGCTAGCGAATAAATTCTAAATTAACTCGTTTGCCCGAATTAAAATCTAATTTTACTTCCGTGTCGAAATCTAATTTCGATTAATATATCGAATATATTATTTTATCGATTAATTCCAAATTAATCACTCTCTCTCTTTAAATAGTATTTTATCCCAGATAAAATATCTCTGTAATTAATCCTAGATTAATTTTCTCTCTCTAATAATTAATCCTAGATTAATTATATCCGAGTCATACGTCATCGGTGAATCTTCGGGAAGCGACCCATGAGACTCCTGGATATGTTGGCAGTAAATCCGGTCGTCGGACTATCCGAACAAGTACGTACCTAGTACTATATTTTTACCGATTTATAAGACATGGTTGGCTTCTAGCAAAGCACCATGCCTACCAAATTCTACAGAAATATTCTTAAAGGAATATGTAATATGTATCAGGCGTAGTATACATAGTATTGCGTATTGCGATCCAGTATCTGATGACACGTGCTAGGCCTGGGGCTGGAATTGTGTCTGTCCCGTACGAAGCACATATCGGATCTCTGGTAACTAGTATTTATAATCGGATAATCATGACCTAGTCATATTATCCCGATGACTGCATTACTAAGGAGTACTAGTTCCTATGTGACCATCATCTCCATATGACTGGAGTGATACTTCCATCTTGGCATCACACCCAATACACTACAATTCTCAATTTACCCAGAAGAGGCGTACACATAACCTATTAAAGCCCTGGACGACCAAAACCAAAGTATATTGATTGTCGCAAGTATTAGCGATGCAAGTCTCAGGTTAATACCAAATACACCTACCCTGATTCGGACTTCCATAGACACATAGTCATACTACCAATGGAATTCGAATGGGTCTATCCAAAGCGAAGCTGTTTCCGTACCATCGGTAAACACAACCTCCTATTACACTTGCATGATTATCCAATACCCAAATATATGAGAACTATGTCGTTATGCTCCCATAACACGCACAAGTGCAATACTAGTCTATTCCGCATTATCGATGTCCAATCTCGATAATACTACGACTAGGGATGTTTTAATGATTAAACCTCGGTGGATTAATATTGTCTCATATCTTATTAATTCAGAACTAATCATATGGACTTTTATCATTTATATATCCCGATAATCCAATTACAAATGATAAAATAGCAATTTCCTTTGTCACATAGTTAATTTGTACAACAACACCATGTTATGTACAAATAATGATGTTATGGGTCATAATTTTCCAACATCTACAATATTTCATCTAGGAGAAATCAAGATTAGATCTTGAAGTGAAGCTTGGAAGCTTTGGAAATAATATTGGATCTTGAAGTCAAGCTTGCACACCTTAAAGATTCTCCAACAATTTCAACAAGGAGAAGTAGATTGGATCTTGTATCAAGCTTACTAGCTAATGTTTGATATTCTCCTAAGATATGTTTATTTGTGTATTAGATGCATGATCACATAACTTAATGTTGAATAAGACTAATCATTTGTGTTATGATACTTTAGAAGTATAAATATAACATGCTTGTAATTAGGCCAAATATGTTCATGTTGGACATGGAATAATTAATAAGAGTTTGGGATTATAGATTAAAAATTAGAGTTATGGCTACCATTCTATATTCACTTGACCACCTTTAGGTGGACTAGAATTGTTCATGGGACATTTCGTATTGGGATTTCAAAATAGTTTGTGTATTGGATTCAATATTTATGCAAATGCGTATTTAGAATAAATTTATGTTTTTGGAAAAATATTTGATATTTTGTAAAACTTGTTTTTTATTCTATAACATGTGTTAATATTGAATTTGAAATTAAAAATTAATTTTGGATGTTTTTGAAGTATTTAAGGAAGACCGAAAGTAATTAGGGTAATAGACCCTAATTGTATAAGCTTACTGGAAAGTGAGTTCCAGTGAGCTGAGCAAAAAAAAAAATTAAAAAAAAAAAATTATAGAGCTGATTGCTACAGTCTGCACTCGCACTGTAGCTCAAAATATGCGCGTGCACTATAGCACGCACGTGCTAGCGTACGCGCGTGATTATTTTATTTTTGCTCGTTTTGGAATTTCAGGACTTCGATTCAGTCCTGATTTTTTAATATACACTTGTAATAGAATATAGTATTTCATTAAATAATTTAAAATTACACCCACACTTGATATCCATGGGTTAGACCCATTTTCGGTGGCCGAGGCACCAATCCAACTCTATGGGTTCCAAAATTACCCTAACAATCCTCATCGGTCCATTCAAAATATGGCTTAGGAAACTCCAAAAATATGTAATTATAGGTGTATTTGGCTTGATTTAATTGGATTAAATCAAAATGGTATACAATGAACTAATCCATTTGCTAATCTTTGTCTTGATTTAATTATATTAAATCAAAGTGATAGACAAAAGTGATTAGTCACACCTAATTATACTTGTTTGGACAAATAGGATTAAACCAATTTAAAAGTTGATTAAAACTTTTAATAATTGAAAACTACCTAAATTTTACTATAAATAGTAAGCTTGATAAATGTTTTAATTAAGCTAAATAAGCATGTTAAGCTTAAGAAAGCTAAAACAAGCAATTTTTTTAGTAATTAGCATAAGTTAGAGAAGTGATAAGAGAAGATTTGGAAGATCTCTACAATATTTCATCCAGGAGAAATCAAGATTGGATCTTTGATTGAAGCTTGCTAGTATTAGAATCAAGATTGGATCTTGGAATCAAGCTTGCAAACCTTGAAGTTCTCCAACCATTTCAACAAAGAAAATGAGATTAGATTTTTGCATCAAGCTTGCGAGGTAAGTTTGAACTTCTCTTAAGCTATGTTCTTCACAAATGACTCGTGAATAATTCTAGGTCACCCAAAGGTGGTCAAGTGATTCTAGAATGGTAAGCATAGCTCTAAGCTTTAATCTAGAGTTCCAAACTCTAATTTTATATCTATATCTAATATAATCATTTTGACCCAATTACAAGCATATTGTGTTTATACTTCCAAAGCATCCTAACACAATTAATTAGATTAATTTTAACATCAAGTTATGTTATTATGTATCTAATATATAATTCATCAATGAAAAACATAGTTTTTGGTTGATTCAAAGATTCAATCTACTTTTTTTTTTGAAATGTTGTGGAGAACCTCCAAGGTTAGTAAGCTTGACACCAAGATCCAATCTTGTTCCAATGCTAGCAAGCTTCACTCCAAGATCCAATCTTGATTTCTCTTTCTTGAAATGTTGTAGAGAACTTCCAAAGCTTCTCTTACAAAATGTCAAATTAGGCTAATTTCTTTAACTCTCACTTGTTTTAATTTTCTTAAGCTTAATTAAAACATTTCTCAAACTTGCTATTTATATCAAAACTTGGGTAATTTTTAATTAATAAAAGTTCTAATCAACTTTTATGTGGGCTTAATCTAATTTGTACAAATATGTATAATTATGTCTACCACTTTGATTTAATCTAATTAAATCAAGATAAGGATTAGGAAATGGATTAGTTCAATGTTTGCCACTTTGATTTAATCCAATTAAATCAAGCCAAATACACCTATAATTACATACTTGCAATTACCATAATATCCTTAAATGGTAGAGATAATTATGAAATCACGACAAAGCCCTTGTGTAAATATTGAATTAATCCAATTAGGTCAAAGTAAAAAATCAATGTTATCCAATAACACTTGATTATCTTAGTTGATAATTATCATATCGAATATTATCTTTTATCAAATTAATCGGCTCCCAAGTGCTCAACGAGTACACTTCATATTGAGACTCTTTAAGTTTAGACGCATTCGTCATATAACCCTAGCTAATATGTACGCAATTCGGCCACCTCTGAATTCGCGAAGAACACGAACGAACTTTCTGAACTATATAAGTCGAGGTCACAACATATGTTTAACAATATCTCTATCATAGGCTATCCGAATTATTCTTAGGAAACATAGAATATACCGCCAAGTTACCGATAAGCACACTCATGTCGACATTTCCACAATTCTTTACAACTGATGCAATCCACCCTAGGTGAATGACTTTGGAAAAATTTTAGAAATCGTGACTTACTAACATGGATACCTAAACCACTTATGGTAAACATATGGGCCGAAAGATCCTATATTGATTTGCACTTGATTCATAAGTGCATCGGTCCACACCCAATGAACATCTAGAGGCTAGACCATGAAAGGTTTCTGACATACATGGCATCAAAGTGTGGAGGATCTCATACAAGATCAATGTAATCTTATAGTAAAAGGATGATATATACTACTCGACTCGAGGATATTCCTATTACGGTGGTATGTACTTCCAACTATTAGGAGTCACTTGTGAGTCATTCAGTATTCGATCCAACTGACCGGCGTAATCACACATGTACAACGCAAGCGCACGTATCGTTCAAGTAGTATAAAAAGTATCGATCCCACGAGGACTTAATATCTATTCTATTAATTTTATGACATCAAGTGATTACTAATATCTAACAAGTTGTTTGAAAGGATAATGATGATTCTAAATTTAAAACAAGTAAAAGAAATTGAGAGTAGATTAATGATAATTAAAACTATCTAGGGTTGTAAATTCTTCCAATATTAATTAAAAGATGAAGTAGTTAAATCATAGTTGGGTAAATATTGATTTATTAATCTGGAATATTAAATTATGTAAAAGCCTCTTCCGATGGTCATTTACAAATACCTAGTTTAATTCAATTGAATCATATGTCTATGTCAACCAAATTACCTAGATTCATTAAGTTTGAATTCCAATTATGATTACCCCCGCCCAACAGGTATATTCCTATCCTGTAAGGAAATCTATTAAAGGTTTATCTATCCTTAAAGAAAATCGTGGGTTGTTGAGTATAAGGTCTTTAAACTTAAAGTCCCTATGTCTAGTTCATTATAGGTTTATCTATTCAATTTTATTAGTGATCAGTTAATAAAAAGGCATTAAGATTATGACTCAACAAATAACTCTTTAATTACCCAAACTATAATCTAATCCTTTTTAAAACCGGTGATATTAGATTTTATCACAATCCTAGATATTTAATTTAGTTACAACACATAGCTAAAGCTGATATAAACTTAAAAGACATAAAATGAAATTACTGAAAAGTAATAAAAAGAAATGCTAAGGTAAAAGGAATTAACTTCTACTATTCACTATTTAGATATCTCCCATAAAATAATATATATAATCTTGTGATATTTTAAATCAACCGTCCGGAATGGCGGTATCCTGATTAAGTCAAATTCAAATATACCAGCCATAAGGCGGAACAGAAATATAAACTTAAACCAACCGTCCAGTATGGCGGTATTCTCATTAAGTCAGGTTTAACCAATTTAAATTGAATAACCAACCGTCCGGAATGGCGGTATACTTTATTAATTCAGGTTTTAAATAGTTTATATATTATATTTTAAGGGAGATTAATCTAAATAGCAAAAGTAAAAGAATTACCTTTTTACCTCAGCATGAAGAAGTTAGCTCCTCATGGATGAATGAAAACTACTATTTATAGAAGAGAATTACTACTACAAACGTAAATAAAACTGAATAAAAGAAACTAAAGAAGAGAACTCTCAATTTATTTATAAGGATTTCAGAGGATGAGGTACATTTGAAACTTAAGAAATCAAACTCAATTTATAGGAAAAAAAAAATCCAATTCTTTATTATTTTTTTTCTGATTTTTTTTTTTATTATTTTTTTTTTGGATCGCTGAATTTTCGACACGTGGCATGGTGGCTAAAAAAAACGGCTCGTTGAATTTTTGACACGTGGCATGCGGTGCACGTTAGCAGATTGCTTGTGATGATGACACGTGGCATGGTGCACGTTAGCAAAGTCAAACTTGGCAACTTTGACTTATTGACCTGGCGCATATTAGCAGTCTTCGGTGCACGTAAGAGGTCGGGATGCCAAGGGTTTCGGTGTCGAGATGCCCAAAATTACCAAAATACCCTTTTTGCCAAATTTCACCAAATTTCACAGTTTTGCTCCAAATCACCTCCAGAATGTCCAGAAACTTTATTTATCTACAAAATAACACAAAACACATCAAAATATTCACAAAACTCAAGAAACTATACAAAATATTAAGTTAATGAGTGGGAAATAGTGATAGTTTTACCACTCATCACCAACCAATACCCACATGTCTATACAAGCTTCCAAAGCTCATGGTACATTTGGAACTCTAATTCCAATATACAGCATGTGCTAGTCTTCTAGGTTATATAAATTCGATCACATTCCAAAACCAACGACTATGAATATTTACTTTAACTATAGTTTACAATAGTAAAACTTATCCCAATGTTGGACCACCTAGTGTCTAGTATTACTACAAGACAATCCTAAGGTCAATGTCATTATTAGCATATTTATGTATCAATCTAATACGCATAATGAAAATACCATAAATAGGTATGAAATGAAAATGTAGTTATTTTATTAATAAATAATAAAATATACAATACATTATTCGGATTGGCGCTCCAAGTACCAACTTCAACAAACTCCCACTTGCTTAGTGTCAATACGGATGGTACCTCAGTCCCATCTCCTCCCAATGTTTATCGAATAACTTAGGAGGTAAGGCCTTAGTAAGCGAGTCTGTTATGTTGTCTAGTCCTTGAACATTCAAGAACACTATGTCTTTTCGTTCAATAATCTCTCTAATTACGTAATATTTCTTTTCCACATACTTAGACTTGGAATGCACCATCAGCTCCTTAGCCTGCGAATGACTTCGTTATTATCACAATACAATGGGATAAAATCTGCAATACTAGGCAAAATACCAAATTTTGTGATAAACTTTCTAATCCAAACAACTTCTTTAGCAGCCTCTGAAGCTTCTATAAATTCTGCCTCAATGGTAGAATGAGCTGTTGAGTCTGATTTGAACATCGCCAACTGATCGTACAACCATTAAGGATAATTATCTATCCAGATGTAGACTTTCTATAATATGGATCTTCTTGGAAGTCGGAGTCTGTATAACCCTTAACTTACAGCTCATCTTCTCTATATATCAGAAACTTATCCTAAGTGCCTTAAGATATTTCAGGATATATTTCATTTTCCAATGATCCTTACCTAGATCAGATTGATATCGGCTAGTCACACTGATGCCGAAACTGATGTCAGGTTTTGTACATAGCATAACATACATAATGCTTCCAATACAAGAAACATATGACAAGTTAGATATTCTAACTCTCTCTTCCTCAGTCTGAGGTGTCATTCTCTTCGAAAGATGTATGTCATATCGAAAAGGTACATTTACTGTCTTGTATATTGTAAAATTATACCTTTCTAACATCTTATTTATGTACGTTGATTGTGACAACCCCATAAGCTTCATAACTCTATCCCGGTAGAGCCTTATACCTAGTATATAGGAAGCTTCACCCATATCTTTCATGAAGAAGTTCTTGCAAAGGTAAGCTTTCACACTTTGCATCATACCTATATCATTTCTAATGATAAAGATGTCATCTACATATAAGATTTAAAAAACTATCATGCTCCCACTCACTTTCTTATAAACAAATGGTTCTTCCTCGTTCTTGATGAATCTAGATAATCTAATTATGTCATCAAAATGACGATTCCAGCTTTCGGATGCATGTTTAAATCCATAAATAGACTTATGGATCTTACAAACCAACTTTGAAGTCTCACCGGATACAAAACCCTTTAGTTGTTCCATATAGATATCCTCATCAAGAAATCTATTTAGGAAAGCGGTTTTCACATCCATCTGTCATATCTCATAGTCGTGATATATAGTAATTGCTAAAAGAATCCTAATGGATTTTAGCAAGGCCACTGGTGAAAAAGTTTCCTAATAATCAATCCCTAGATGTTGAGTGTAACCTTTTGCTACCAGTCGGGCCTTAAAGGTTTCCACATTTCCATCGGGCCCTCGCTTCCTTTTCTAAACCCATTTACAACCAATAGGTTTAACTTATTCTGGAAGTTCAACTAAGTCCAGGACTTGATTGTCATGCATTGAATCCATTTCGAATTTCATGGCTTTTTGCCATTTTCCCGTATCGATATCCTATATCGCTTCATTATATATAGTCGAATATGTTTCCTCTAAGAGGAGAACATCAAGGCTCGCATCAGATGTTAAAAATAATCTCTCATGAGGCCTTGAAATTCTATTCGACTTACGCAAAACCTGTGTTGTAGATCCTTTACTTAATTAAATC
Organism: Zanthoxylum bungeanum; assembly: GCA_019454045.1. Classification (NCBI taxonomy): domain Eukaryota; kingdom Viridiplantae; phylum Streptophyta; class Magnoliopsida; order Sapindales; family Rutaceae; genus Zanthoxylum; species Zanthoxylum bungeanum. The sequence continues at coordinate 146,662 of SKCR01031134.1, forward strand.
TCAGGTTCCATTTCATATTCCTTGATTTTGGGATGAAACTCATCAAGTTTAATCTTTTTTAAACTTCTACTTTCTCTCAAAAATTCATTTTCATGAAAAGTGGCAAAACGAACAACAAATACATTTCGTTGCTCAGAATAATATAATTGATATCCCAAAGTATTATCAGGACATCCGACGAACATATATTTATACCCCATGGGTGCTAGTTTATCCTGCTATGCAACTCTAACGTTGCAGGACAACCCAAAATCTTTAAATATCTAAGACATAGATTTATACCCAACCATATCTGATAGAGGATCGTAGAAACAACTTTTGATAGAACCCTATTAAGTATGTGGGCAGTCGTAAGTAAAACATAACCCCAAAGGTAATATGGAAGATCTGTATAGCGCATCATGGATCGCATATATCCAATAAAGTATGATTTCTACGCTCAGACACACCATTGTGTTGAGGTTTTCCTGGTGTGCTATATTAGGAAAGAATTTCATTCTTCCTTAAATAACTTATAATTCTTCACTTGTGTATTCACCGTTTTGATCTAATCTATGGCATTTGATGAATTTACTGGTTTTTTCTACTTCGTTTCAGAATATTTTGAACTTGTCAAATGTTTTCGATTTATGTCTCATCAAATAAACATATCCATATCTAGACTTATCATCCGTGAAAGTCACAAAGTATATTGAACCATTATAAGCGACATGAATAAATGGACCACACACATCACTGTTTATTAGTTCCAATAAATCTCCAGCATGGTGTCCAACACTAAGAAATGAGGCCTTTGTCATTTTTCCTTAGATACATGACTCATAAATCAGATAAGGATCTAAGGTAAGATTTTGAATCAATCCATCCTTTAACAATTTGGATAGACATCTAACACCTATGTGGCCCAATCTCATATGTAATAATTCAGTATTATTTAATTTAAATTTCCTACTTGTATTTTCCTCTACACTAAAGACATTTCTATATGTTTCAAAAACATAGTGACCGTTAGATAAAGAACATTCACATTTCAATAAATTTTCTTTATCATATAAATATAAAGTTCCATCCTTAATGTTTATTTTATATCCCTCTTTATCTAATATTGACAGTGATATTATTTGTTTGATAAGTGATGGTACATAATAACAGTCAAGTAAATCTAATTTACATCCATTTGGGAGATCTAGAATAATTGTTCCTATGGCCTTGACATCCAATGTCTCACCATTGCCAACTCTAAGTTGGATATCCCCTGGATTCAGCCTTATTTTAACCCTCATGACTTGCATGGAGTTGCAAATATAAGTAGGACTGCAAGTGTCTAACACCCATCCATTATTGCATCTAAGGTTAATGAGATGTCAATAATAGGAAAAATACAAAGCGTATCTGAAGGTCCTGCTTTTAGTTTTAGCTCTGGATAATCATTCTTCTAGTGTCCAGACTTCTTACAATGTAGAGATTTATCACGAGCTACTTGCGGTCTTGCACTTTTGTGCTTCTTGGAGTTTTTCTTTGATATATTCTTCTTCCTCATTCTGATTTTCTTTGACTTTCTACAAGTCTTTGAAGAGCTATGCCTTTCTTTAAGTCATGCTCCAGCGTGCATAACATGTTATGAAGTTCTTCATAGCTAGCTTGCATCGAATGCATATGGAATTTTAACACAAAGCAAACATAAGTACTAGGAAAAAAGACAAAATCAAATTACAACCTAGCCGTTCATCAATCGTTATGCCCTGTCATTCCAAATATCAGATTTGATCGATCATGTTCAAAAAATGAATGTTGACAGCTCTTTCATCCTTGAGTTCAGTACAGAATAATTCCTTAGACATTCGATATATTTTTATCTCTTGATTTGCCTCGAACAACTTCTTGAGTGTTCGCATTATGCTTCAAGCATCTGGTACCTCTATGCACTGTCTCAACAAATCCGGAACCGTCGATACTAAAATGTAGGATTTCACCTTAAAGTTATTCCATTTTGTAAAAGTTTCTCAGTCTTGAGGAGTGGAGTCAGGATCGATTTCAACAAACAATGGATTGATAGTTACGTATGTCAACTTTTCAAACTTCAAGATAAGACATATGTTCATTTCCTATTTGAAATAGTTCTCGGCTCCTTTTAGTTTATTAGAATTCAAAAGTCTCATCAATATATTTGCGGCAGCCATTTACAAAATAACATTTTAAATAGTAGCATAATATTTTTTCATTTCAAAATAATAACACTAATTGATTATGGAATTTTAAATCTATTAGTGTCATCCCACTACTTTATGTAATTCTGTAATCTCTTTTAACGAAAAAATAGAAGTTTAACTATCAAAATTTCATAGGGGGAAGTGGATCCCATGACATTTACTTTAGCCTCACACTATCGACGGTCTTGGCCTTTATAAACTAATTAGGTAGATATCCAAGGTCAATCATAATTATGTGACTCCTAGTTTGGTCCTGAATCATTTCTTATCCTCACACTATCAACGGTCTTGGATTAAGAAGTATTCCAGGTGTATACTTGTCAATATGCAGCAATGAACTTCATATGCACACCCTCACAATAATGATGATATTGGGTTACTACGTTAACTCATCACGTTACATCTAATATTTTACCAGAGCGACCTAGGTTTCGAGCACTTATACCCTCATAATAAGGACGGTCTTGGATATAAGTAGTAAGAACTCATTCATCTCTGCATTGACAATACATACCATCCAATTATGCTATAACATTATTAGTACTATTACTTAAATAGAGTAATCACTTAATCACAGGAGATATATAATAATCATGTCATTAGCATGCTTGGGTCAAAATCAAAATTTTAATTTAAAACATGCAATGCATATCCAGAATGACTTATGCATAATTAAATTAAAATACAGTGGCATAGATTCAAAAACATGTATTGTGTGATTAAGTCTTGCTTTGATAATATTCTGTAGGTACAAATGTAGAATCCTCAAGTTCGGATCGATGTCCCGCGTAATAGAAGTGGGTCTAACCTATGAATATCTAGTATGGGTGTATTTTTAAAATATTTAATGAAATAGTATATTCTATTTCGAGTGTATAGGAAAAAAATGGCTGAATCAGAGTCACAAAACTAAAAAATGGAAAGAAACAAAATTCAGCACACGTCAGGTGCACTACAGCGCGCGCACGCACTATAAGCGCTATAATGGGCGCTATAGTGCGCAAAATTAATTTTTAACATCAACACATGTTATATAATAAAAATCATATTTTTTAAACATAAATTTATTCTAAATACGCACATGCGTAAATTTTGAATCCAAAACATAAACCAAATTAGAATCTCACAATGAAGTGACTCGTGAATAATTCTATGTCACCCAAATGTGGTCAAGTGATTCTAGAATGGTAGGCATAGCTCTAAGTTTTAATCTAGAGTTCCAAACTTTAATTTTATGTTTATATCTAATATAAATATTTTGACCCAATTACAAGCATATTGTGTTTATACTTCTAAAGCATCCTAACACAATTAATTAGCCTAATTTCAACATCAAGCTATGTTATTATGTATCTAATACATAATTAATCAATGAAAAATATAGCTTTGGAGAATATCAAACTTACATAGAAAGGTTGATTCAAGGATCCAATCTACTTCTATTTGTTGAAATGTTGTGGAGAACCTCCAAGGTTAGTAAGCTTGACTCCAAGATCAAATCTTGTTCCAATTCTAGCAAGCTTCACTCCAAGATCCAATCTTGATTTCTCTTTCTTGAAATGTTGTATAAAAATTCCAAAGCTTCTCTAAAAAAAAACTTCAACTTAGGCTAATTTCTTTAACTCTTGCTTGTTTAAGCTTTCTTAAGCTTAATTAAAACATTCCTCAAGCTTGCTATTTATAGCAAAACTTATGCAATTTTTAATTAATAAAAGTTCTAATCAACTTTTATGTTGGCTTAATATAATTTATACAAATATGTATAATTAGGTGTGACTAATCTCCATTGTCTATCACTTTGATTTAATCCAATTAAGTCAAGGCAAGTATTAGGAAATGAATTAGTTCAATGCTTGCCACTTTGATTTAATCCAATTACATCAAGCCAAACACACCTATAATTGCATACTTGCAATTACCATAATATCCTCAAATGGTAGAGATAATTATGAAATTATGACAAAGCCATTGTGTAAATATTAAATTAATCTAATTAGGCCAAAGTAAATAATCATATTATCCAATAACACTTGATTATCTTAGTTAATAATTATAATATCGAATATTATCTTTTATCAAAGTTAATCAATTACTCAAATGCTCAACGAGTATACTTCGTATTGGGACTCTCTAAGTTCAGACATGTTCATCATATAATCCTAGATAATGTGTACATAATTTGGCCACCTCTGAATTCGCAAAGAACACGAATGACCTTTCTGAACTATACAAGTTGAGGTAATCACATATGTTTAACAATCCATTTGTCGTAGGCTATCTGAGTTCTGCTTAGGAAACATAGAATATACCGTCAAGTTTCTGAGACGCACATCTTATGTCGTCTACATGTCAACGATTCCTTACAACTGATGCGATCCACCATAGGTAATTAACTTTGGCCAAAAATTTTACATGGATATTGTAAACCCCTTGTGGTACACATACGGGCTGATGGATCCTATCTTTATTCGCACTTGATTAATGAGTGCATCGGTCCACACCTAACGAACATTTAGAGGTTAGACCATGAAAGATTTCTGACATACATGGCATCGAAGTGTGGAGGATCTCACAAAAAATCATTGTTATCCTGTAGTCAAAGGATTATATATGCTACTCGACTAGAGGAGATTCCTATTGACGGTGGTGTGTACTTCTAACTATTAGGTATTACCTGTGAGTCATTTAGTATCTAACCAATATCCACATGTCTATACGAGTTTCCAAAGCTCATGGTACATTGGGTTAAACCATTGGAACTCCAATTCCTATAGATGACATGTGCTAGTCTTTTTGGTTATAAGAATTTGAGCGTATTCCAAAACCAACAACTAGGAATATTTACTTTAAGAATAGTTTATAATAGTAATATGTATGCCAATGTTGGACTACCTAGTGTCCAGTATTACTATAAGACTATTCTAAGGTCGATGTCATTCTTAGCATATTTATGTATCAATCTAATACGCATAATGACTGAAAGATCGTGATAAGCCTAGGCCATATGCGGAATTTATTATAATTAATCAAGACAAGTCTTAATTAATGTGTCTATGGAGATTCAATAAGAAACCACAATATCCAACAGTAATAATATCCAAAATATCAAGTCAACGAAAAATATAAATTGCAGAAAATTAAATCAATCACACAAAATGAACACAATAATTTTGGTGACGATGTGGAAAACTCTTGAGTGTAAAAAACCACTCCGAGTATATCGGCTACCAGCCCAATCCATTATATAGAGAAAAACTTACAGCGATAGATAATACCTATGGTGGCAACTTCTCTGAATCAAGTACCTCAATACTGCAAGAACTCATGGCAACTCCTCATGCCCGCGACCCACGGTTTTCTTCAGAACCTCTGAAGTCTCTGAGTAGATTATATCACCTCTGATGTCGGAACTCTGACTACCAAACTTCCTCCTAAAGAACTCTAAAGCGTTAGGAATTTTAGGTTATGTTGTGTTGAAGATTTATCAAAGATGGATTCACACTATTAATGTAGAAAACAAGAAGATGAAGAAGTCTTCAATGGAGGAATCAAGAAAGTTGAAAGCTTTGAGAGATTTTGGCTCAAAGAAAAAATGTTTCAACCATTGGGGATGGCGGTTACATGTTATATTTATAGGTAGGGTGATTTTCAAAGGCAAAAAGCATAAAAACGTGTTCAGATCGCAATCATGTTCAAATATTTAATCGAACGCACCTCGAACGCGTGCCTACTAGAAAGACTCATTCGAACGCCAATCGAACGTACCACGAACGGATGCTCTCTGGAATGTCCCCGTTCGAACACACTAAGAATGTGACTCGTACATTTGCTCTCTAGAATGATCTCGTTCGAACCCAACTACGAACACGACACAAACGCCTCACGTTCAAACCAAACAATGAATGTAGCAATAACTTCAATGTTCGAACACTGAAACGAACACACCACGAACACATGTCTAATGTACAGCAGCCAAAAACCAATCCAATTGCACCAAGATCTTCATGATAAATTACAACTGAAGTGAACTCATTTTGTCACGGGCACATTGCAATAAAAAAGAAACTAACAGTCTCCCCATTTGGCATTCCGTGACAAAACACTACCTAATATAAAAACTACGGTAAAAGACCCAAAGAGAAAATAGTCAACTGTCAACCATCAAAATAGTGACTAATTATAATAGGATTCAATCTAATACCTATATAAGTAGTCTTGAAATTAATGCCATCTCAGCAACAAACCTTCTTACCTGAAACATCCACAAACAACAATATACCGTGAAAAGCATTGGGATTATCAAGTATAACATAAAACAGGTATAAAACTCATGCATATATAGGTATATATCCTTCTCCCCCTTAATTATAACTCTCCTTAAAAAAAAGATATCAAAAGGATATCCTACACTACTACTCTCCTCCTTTTTTGTCATGAAATGACAAAGGATTAAAGTACCAGAATAAACAACATGAGATAACCCATGCAAGAGAATATGCAAACAAAACTTACTCCCCTTCACTAACAGGCCCACATAGTTAGTTGAAAACAAACGGGAAGTAAAAACTCATAGATATGCAAAATGGTATACAATGTCATAGAGCACACACAAGCACATCATGAGGAAAAAAAAAAGCTTATTAAAAACTGACTGAAACAACACTTAAGTAAATACAATGATACCCAGTCAGTATTTAGCTATTTATAACATGAAACAATATGCATCATTTTAACTTTGGATAAATACAACACTTATGCATATGACATAAACACCAAAGCATAACAGTCACTTGCGTGGAAAATATGTGCACAACGAATCAAGACTTAAGACCTTATTTTATGAGCTGGACACCGCCAAAGAAATCCATCTCTTAACCAACCAAGTCCACAAAATATGAGTTCAAACCCAGCACCACTAAGACCTGAAAATATGCAATATTGGCTGCATGCTATGTTAATTTCCCCATAAATATCATAAGCTCAAAAATAATAACTCTTTCGAGTGAAGAGTTTTTGCCCTTATCTTTTGAATTTGGCCTATTGGCTCTTTTGCTCTTTAGTATCATGAATTTTTTTTTTTTAATTTCTTTTTTCTTTTATAAGGGGATAGCAAGGTTATCTAGTCAAAGGTCACACTATTTTAGTGAACAAAGTATGGTATATGTTAGATTGCTAGTCGAAAAACTCATAGATGCGACCAAGCCTTGATATAAAAAAAATCGTGTATGTGAGGTGCATGCACAAGATATACATATATTTTTTATCACACACATATGAATATAGAGCATCAAGAAAAATACATGCATATTATACATGCATAACCATATATCCTCCATACCAGGATCACATGCACATGTTATTCATGCTCTAACAAGCCATAAAAATATTTTTTGGTCTTTTTCAAATTATTATTTTTTTGATTTTTCAGTTTTATCACAAAAAAAATAAAGACACAAAGCAGCTTGTCAATATCCAATGGTACGTGGAGTTGTATCCCGAGTATAGATATACAACTGTCCATTCGGAATCGGCTATGAAATTTATGTCCGGATTTCCATCCTATATACCAAGGAATATAAAACAAAAATAAAACACACGCACCCATATGCAGTGAAAAGAAAATAAACGTGCAAAAACATAAAGCACATGCACACACACATGCAGTGGGAAATACAAATGTGACTTCTAAGAAGAGTTACAGGGAAGTGCACTCTCATTATGTCTGTCAGGGTCAAGGCATTCAGAAGTATATGGGAAGTCATCTCGCTTCCTCACCCAAATCTTTCTAGATGTCTCTTTCACATGAGTATTCCCATACAACAAAGCAAGTTTCTCACTAAGAAACTGTGTCTATTTTGTTAGTGCAGAAACTTGAGAAACTAGATTTGAAGAATAATATCTAGGAGACATACTCTTAGGCCTCTTATTTTAATTGTGCAACGTGAAGCACTTAGGCCTAATGTTCCCTACCTTTCCACAATGATGGCACACAGGCACAACCTCGGATGAGAGTGAGGTTTACCCACAACACCTCTAGATCGAGGTTGGGTCAAAAGATGAGGAATAGACGGAGTAATCACATGACTGCACTTAATAGGCTTCTTACCTACGCTCTAAATGTAGATGCCTTATCACAGTTAGGCTCAAAACTAATACCTAACATACGGTCCACTTTCTTATTCCCACTAGAAAATGTAGACAACTGAATTCTAGCATCTTCAAGTTCAGACTCTAAAGTTTGGACCCTATCATGTTGGCCTCTATTCCTTTCCTCCAGGTCATCTACCATCAAAAGGCTTTGCTCAAATTTGGCTTGAGCTTCATTCTTTTCTAGCTCTACTCCTTTCAGTCTCTTATTGACCTCTATATTAGTCTTCTTAATAGCTAAACTCTTATTAAACAATTCAATATAAGCTACCTGAAGACTTTCCTCATCTACAGACTCATCAAGAGAGACTTCTGAATCGGCATCATTAACAACAATCTCTCTCTCATCAGTCACACTAGCAGTAAAGGCAATAAAATTACTCTTATTCTTAGGAGACTCATCATCTTCTGAATCACTAAGGGAGGCTACCATGGCTTTCTTGCCTTGAGCCCTAAGGAATGTGGGACACTTAGATCTAACGTGCCCATATCCTTCACATTCATGGCACTGGACACCACGGGATCTACTATCATTATCCTCTCTAGACTCTCTCCTACTATGCCTACTCTCTCTAGGCTCATCCTCCTTATCCATGTCACTACTATGACCACTCCTCTTCAGCTTAAGAAATTTCCTAAACTTCTTTGCAAACAAGGCCAAATCATGATCCATGAGGGTATCCTCATCACTAGACGAACCATGAACAACTTCCTTTCGCGATCTTCATTGCTATAGTCTTAGGCTTTAGATACCCAGGAAGTTTCTTCTCATAAACCTGCAGTTTTCCTACGAGGTCTTCTAAATTTAGCTGATCGAGGTCATTGCTTTCCTCGATGGCGGTGATTTTGGGTATGAACTTATCAGGCAGGGATCTAAGGATTTTCATAACTATCCTACTGGTTGGGATAGTCTCACCTAGGTTAAAACTAGAGTTCACGATATCGTTAATCTCAGCATAGAACTCATCAAAGATCTCATCATCTTTCATATGGGTGACCTCAAACCTGGTGGCTAAATCATGGAGTCTATTTTTTTTAATAGACAGTGTGCCCTCATGCACAGTCTGCAGGATGTCCCAAGCATCCTTGGCTATCTCACACATTGAGATTCTCCTAAATTCAGTAGAATAAACAACACCATGTATGGCATTAATTAATTGCCTTGCTGTTCATATCACTAGCATCAAATTTTTCCTTGGTCCAGATCAATTTGTCTTTAGGGGAAAAGACCCTATCAACTATAACTACGGGAGGTTTTCATCCGTATTCTACTGTCATCTAGACTCTCCCATCTAAGGACTTAAGGAACACACTCATGCGAACCTTCCAATGTAAATATTCTCTATCATCAAAAAATGACGGACAATTTAAAGGTTGACTACGTTCCATAGCTAATTGGTCAAGGATCGAGTTCAGTCTTTGATATTAATTGAAAGTTCGCAATAAGCCTAGGTTCTGACCCTATGCGGAATTTATTACAATTAATCAAGACAAGTCCTAATTAATGTGTCTATGGAGACTCATTAAGCAACCACAATATCCAACAATAATAATATCCATAATATCAAGTCAAAGAAAAATATAAATTGCGGAAAATTAAATCAATCACAAAAAATCAACACAATAATTTTGATGACGAAGGGAAAAAAGCTCGTGCGAGTAAAAACCCACTTCGAGTATATCGGCTACCAGCCCAATCCACTATATAGGGAAAAACTTACTATGGTGGCAACTCCACCGACTCAAGTACCTCAATACTGTAAGAACTCAAGGCAACTCCTCAACCCCGCGACCCACGGTTTTCTTCAGAATCTCTGAAGTCTCTGAGTAGATTGTATCACCTCTAACGTCGGAACTCCAACTAACAAACTTCCTCCTAAAGAACTCTAAAACATTAGGAATTTTCGGTTATGTTGTGTTGAAGGTTTATCAAAGATGGATTAACACCATTAATGTAGAAGACAAGAAGATGAAGAAGTCTTCAATGGTGGAATCAAGAAGCTTGAAAGCTTTGATAGATTTTGGCTTAAGAAAAAAATGTTTCAACAATTGGGGATGGCGGCTACATGTTATATTTATAGGTATGGTGAAAAGCTAGGGTTTTTCAAAGGCAAAAGGCACAAAAACGCGTTCAGATCGCAGTCACATTCAAACGTTTAATCGAACACACCTACTGGAAAGACTAGTTCGAACGCCAATCGAACGCACCACGAATGGATGCTCTCTGGAATGTCCCCGTTCAAACGCACTAAGAACATGTCTCGAACGTTTGCTCTCTGGAATGATCTCGTTCGAACCCAACTATGAACGCAACACAAACGCCTCACGTTTGAACCAAACAATGAACTCAGCACTAACGCCAATGTTCGAACACTGAAACAAACACACCACGAACGCATGTCTGATGCACAATAGCCAAAAACCAGTCTAATTGCACGAAGATCTTTATGATAAATTACAACTCAATTAAACTTGTTTTGTCACGGGAACATGCCAATAAAAATGGAACTAACAATGACAATTAATAGGGTATGAAATGAAAATATAGTTATTTTATTAATAAATAATAAATATACAATACATTATTCGGATTAGCGCTCCAAACACTAACTCCAACAACTGGTATGTCGGTCTCAATGCAGAAAATACAGGATTAAAAGTTGAAAATATTTTACACATGACCCTAATGCATCTAGATGAGTGTGCATATGTCCTATGAGCTTATAGACTTAAATTATCAACTCACTTATGAAGATTTCCTGAAGCTAAGACCACAAAAGATGCATCAATATGTGTTTGAGTCTTCACATTCATTTTGCTCTTCACGACTAATATGCTTCGACATCTTTTTATATTGCCTTAGTAATGTGCGCTGAAGTCTTTTAGTGTTGCATCATCAAAATTCATCTTGAGAATATGTAACTAATAAATAGATGTAAACTCATTGAATCGCTTTCTTGACTCATCTAGGAATTCTTTTACTTGTTTGGATATTCTACAGCTATTCTTTAGCTGAATGAAGAATTGCTTTCTCAATCATCATCATCGTTCACTTTTGACTTGGACTCATCTGATTTATTTTCCTTAAATACATTGACTCAATTAGCTAATTAGTGTAGGTATTAGTTGTACGGATCAAATTTGGGCTAAAGACTCAAATGTCATTGTATCTCAGAAAATAGTTGCACTCACATGATAAACTCGCATAAGATCATGTATTCTGACCTTCATCTGGCCCTAGTGGCATCATGGGCTGCTGACAAGGCCTAACCATCATGAGATTCAATAGTTAGAGCCCCACTCGACATGGGCATTCAAGTCAACATCGGTCTCAGAGAACATCAGGTCCATTGGATTAAAAATGCACCAATGCAAGGCTATCAACAGCCCTGAGCCGACACACATGACTCACACACAAGGCCTATTAGACCATACACCTCAAGGGAATAGGCCATAGGGCCTAAAGGCGTCTAGGAGCCCACATGACTCAAAAGGTCTCAATAGACCCTAATCGTGCTACTTAACATCCCAACCGATGACACATTAGTAGTGTCTTAGTTAACAATACCTCATATTATGTAATGTCCCAATAGACATTGTTCGCCAATCTACACACAACCGATTCATTTTTAATAAGGAAAATAATTATTTGGATCGAGACAAACTAACTACAAATACAGTGGTACAATCCTGGTATAATAGAGATTACTCATAATCCGAGATATCTAGGCACTCCTAAATCTATCTGAAAGTTTGTATTTTACTTTAAGTTTTGACTTTATGCGGAATTAATCACAATATTTTAAGACAAGTCCTAAATATTATTACTATGGTTATCAACCACCACCCATAAGTCTAAGCAATTATAACATAAAATAAAATAAATTAAATCAACCACACAAAATCAACACATGTATTTTAGTGACAAAGTAGAAAACTCATGCGAGTAAAAAAAATACTCTAGGTATCTTAGTTACCAGCCCAAAATCTAAAATAATACTTAAATACTTACAATGATGGTAAAAGACCTATGGCGGAAACTCCACCAATTCTAGTGCCTCTAGACTGCAAGAACCCAAAGAACTCCTCAAACTTGTACCCACGGTTTTCATCAGAACCTCTAAAGTCTCTAAGTGGATCAACTCTACAAACTCTGAGAGCTGGAACTCTGACAACCAACCTTCCTCCTTGAGAACATTGAAGGGTTAGGAAATTTGGTTTGATTATGTTGATGGCTCAACAAAGATCAATCTCACCATAAAATCCAAGACAAGGAAAACAATGAAGTCTTCAAGGTGAGAAAAAAATAGGTTGAAAAACTATATAGGTTTGAAGCTTTGAGAGAATGTGTTTCTAAGGGGAAAGTAGCTATAATGTTCTATTTATAGGTACGACAAAATAGAAGGGTTTCCAAATGCAATAACGAATGTGACACTAATATTACTCATTCGAATGCTTCAACGAACGCAGCATGAATGCAATATCTGATTCCTTTTAACACAGCTGCCAAATACCAGTCTAATTGATCGAAGTTCTTCAAGACTTATTACAACTCAATTGAACTTGTTTTGTTACGGATATTACCAATAAAAATGGAACTAATAATCTCCTCTTTTGGCAATCTGTGACAAAACACTACTTAATACAAAGACTAAGGTAAAAGACCCGAAAGGATAATAGCAAACTGCCAACCATCAAGACAGTGACTTATTACAATATGACTTGATCTAATACCTAACGAAATAGTATGGAAATCGATGCTACCTCAACCAACAATCTGTTTTCTGAAACATCCACAAACAACAATACAGTGAAAAATATTAGGATTATTAAGAACAAATAAAGAAGATAAAATTCATAAATCTCTCATGCATGTACAGGTAGATATCATACTCCCCATTAATCATACTCTCCTAAAATGGAGATATCAAAAAATGGATATACTATTACTCCCAAATTCCCAAACTATTACTAAACTACTCTCTTTTTTTCACGAAATGACAATGGTAAAAGTACTAGGGTAAACAATACATGCAAGAGAACATAGTCAAATAAAAGTTACTCCCCCTCACGAATAGCCTGAGTCAGTTAGTTATAATAACATATAAGAATTAAACATTCATCAAAATGCAAAAAAAAAAAAAATGTTATGTAAAGACAGAAGCACGCAAAATCACACAACGAGTTAAAGAAAAAATCAACCAAAAATGAGTAAAATAGCACTTCAAGAAAGTAAATGATGCCCAGTCAGTATTCAGTTTTTTATGACATGAAATAATATGCATCAATTTAAGTTTTGATAAATAATACACACACACATGAGACATAAACACCAAAGCATAGCAAGTAATTGTATGAAAAATAAGTGCACAGTGAATCAAGGCTTAAGACATTATTTTATGAGCGAGACACGACAAAATAAATCTCATCTCGTAATAAACCAAGTCCACAAAATAGATTTTCAAACCGAGCACCACTAGAACCTGAAAAATAAGCAACATTGGTTGCATTCTATATTATTCTCCCCCTAAATATGATGAGCTCGTAAATAAAAACTCTTTCGAGTGAAGGGTTCTTGCCCTTATCTTTTGATTTTGGCCCATTGGCTCTTTTGCATTTGAGTCTCATATATTTTTTTATTTTCTTTTACTTTTTCAAAGGGATAACATAAGGTCTTTTAGTCAAAGGTCATACTATTTAGTGAGCAAAGTATGGTAGAGATTAGACTGTCTGTCCAAAACATCATACATGCGACCAAGCATTGACAATAATAAAAACTTGTATGTGAAGTGCAAGCATAAGATATACCAATGGTTGTTATCACACACACTTATGCAATAACGCATCAAGAAAAAAAAACATATTATAATGCATAACCATATATCCTATATATCAGGATCATATTCACATGCTTTTCATGCTCTAACAAGCCATAAAAATAAATATTTTTGGTCTTTTTCATTTTTCATTTTTTATTTATTTTTTAATTTTTAACATAAAAAATGTAAAGATACAAAACGACTTGTTCATATCCAATGGTAAGTGGAGTTGTATCTCGAGTGCAGATTATACGACTGTCCATTTGGAATCGGCTATGAAATATATATTCAGGTTTCCATCATATATACCAAAAGACATAAAAATTAAGACACATACTCATATGTAGTGAATCATAAAATAAACATGCAAAAACTTAAAACACACGCACACACATATACAATGGGAAAACATATGCAATATTTAAGAACTAGTACGCCGAAGTGCAGTATCATCATGACTTTTAGATTCAAGGCACTCATAACTAGATGGGAAGGTATTTTTCTTTTGCTCCTAAACTTTCTTAGGAGTCTCATCCATTAGAGTATCCCTAGTTAACACATCAAGTTTCTCACTAAGAAATTACGTCTGTTAGGAAGTGTTGGAATTTGAGACATTAGATTTGATGAATCAAACCTAGATGGTACACTCTTAGGCATTTTCTTATATTTATACAACATGAAGTAATTAGGCCCAATGTGTCATGTCTTGCCACAATGATGACATACAGATACAGACCTCCGATGAGAGTGAGGTTTACCCAAAAAACCTCTGGATTGAGGTTGGGACACATAATGAGTAACATAATTAGGAGTCACATGACTACATTCAACAGGTTTCTTACCTAAGTCACGTGTATGAGGAATTGTCATAACTATAGATGATGACATTTTATCATATTTTGACTCAACACTAATCCCTAATATGCAGTCTAGTTTATTATTCCTACTAGAAAATATAAACAATAGGGTTCTAACATTTTCAAGTTCAGTTTCTAAGGATTGGACTCTATCAAATAGGCTTTTATTCCTCTCCTCTAGGTCATCTATCATTAAAAGGCTCTGCTCGAACTTAGTTTGAGCTTCGTTCTTTTCTAGCTCCACTATTTTTAGCCTCTTAATGACCTCTATATTAGTCTTCTTGATAGCTAAAATCTTGTTGAATAATTCAATGTAGCCTATCTGAAGACTATCCTTATATATAGACTCATCGTGAGAGAAATCAGATCTAGCATCTTCATCACTATTGTTTTCCTTTCTCTCACCAGTCACACCAGCAGCAAAAGCCATAAAATTGTTCTTATTTTTAGGAGACTCATCAGAAGTATAGCCAAATTCTGAATCACTAAGTGTGGATGCCATGAATTTCTTGCCCTTGGACTTGAGATATGTGGGGCACTCAGATCTAATATGCACATACCCTTCACACTCATGGCATTGATACCACGAGGTTTGCTACTCTTATCCTCTCTAGACTCCATCCCACTATGCCTACTCTCTCTAGACTTATCTTCCCCCTCATTATCACTGCGACAACCACTATTCTTCAGCTTAAGAAATTTCTTAAACATTTTTGCAAACATGGCCAAATCATGATCAGTGAGGTTATCATTATCATCATCGTTAGACGAATCATGAGCAACTTCCTTCGTGATCTTCATCGCTCTGGTTTTGGTCTTTCTATATCCATGAAGTTTTATCCTCTACACTTGCATTTTCTTATGAGGTTCTCTAATTTAAGCTGATCTAGGTCATTGCTTTCCTGATGGCGGTGATCTTAGATGGGAACTTATCAGGCAAGGATCTAAGGATTTTTCTCACTATCCTATTAGTATAAATAGTCTCGCCTAATTTAAAACTTGAGTTAATGATATCGTTAATCTTAGTATAAAATTCATCAACGATCTCATCATCTTTCATTTTAGCGACCTCAAACCTAGTAGCAAGATCCCGGAGTCTATTTTAAAAAAAAAAACAGTTTGCCCTCATGCATAGTCTGTAGGATTTCCTAAGCACCTTTATCTATCTCACACAATGAGATTCTCCTAAACCCAGCCGAGCAAACAGAACCATGAATGACATTAATTGTCTTATTATTACTTTTACTAGCATCAAACTCATCACTAGTCCAAGTCATTTTATTTTTAAGGGAAAAGACTCTATCAACCATAATTACGGGAGGTTTACACCTGTACTCTACTGTTATCCAGACCCTCTCATCTAAAGACTTAAGCAATGCTCTTATGCGAACCTTCCAATGTAAATATTTAGTCTCGTCAAAGAATGAGGGAAAATTTAAGGGTTGGCTTCTTTCTATAGCTAACGGGTCCAAGATCGAGTTCACGCTCTGATTCTAATTGAAAGTTCGTATTTTACCCTAAGTTCTGGCCTTATGCAGAATTAATCAGAATATTTGAAGACAAGTCCTAAATATTGTTACTATGGATTATCAACAACAACCCTTAAGTGTAAGCAATTATAATATAAAATAAAAAAAATTAAATCAACCACATAAAATCAACACCAGTATTTTGATGATGAAGTGGAAAACTTGTGCGAGTAAAAAATCACTCCGGGTATCTCGGCTACTAGCCTAAAATGCACTATTATAGAGAAATACTTACAGCGATGGTAAAAAACCTATGGTGGCAACTCCACCGACTCTAATACCTCTAGAATGTAAGAACTCAAAGAACTCGTCGAGCCCGTATCCACGATTTTCTTCAAAACATCTAAAGTCTCTAAACGGATCAACTCTACAAACTCTGAGCGTCGGAACTTCGACTGCCAATCTTCCTCCTTAAGAACTTTGAAAGGTTAGGAAAGTTGGTTTGATTGTGTTGATGGCTTAATAAAGATCAATCTCACCACAAAAGCGAAGACAAGGAAAACAATGAAGTCTTCAACGTGAGAAAAGAATAGGTTGAAAAGCTATGTAGGTTTGAAGCTTTGAGAGAATGTGTTTTCAACCAAGGGGAAAATGGGTATAAGGTTCTATTTATAGGTAGGGAAAAATAGAAGGGTATTCAAGTGCAAACCAGGCTGAAATGCGTCCAAAATAGGTTACTTACCTACATGTGTTCAAATGCCACTCGAACGCTTGTCGAACGTGTCCTCTCTGAAAGGTTTCGTTCGAACAAATATTCGAACACACCTTAAACATTTACTCTCTGGAAGGGTGTTAGACAATTATGACCCATAGCGTCACTATTTGTAAAAGACATTGTGGTTTTTGTACAAATTAACTATGTGAGTATGGAAATTGCTATTTATCATTTTGTAATTAGATCGCTTGAATATATAAATGATAAAAGTCCTTATAATTAGTTTCGAATTATAAGATTTGAGACAGTATCAATCCACTAAAGTTTAATCATTAAATATCCTTAGTCGTAGTATTATCGAGACTAGACATCGATAATGTGGAATAGACTAGTATTGCACTTGTGCGCGTTGTGGGAGCATAACGGCATAGTTCACATATGTTTAAGTATTGGATACTTATGCAAGTGTGATAGGAGGTTGTTACCGATGGTACGGAAACAGCTTCGCTCCGGATAGACCACACAGAATCCCATGGGTAGTACGACTATGTGTCTATGGGAATCCGATTCAGGGTGGGTGTATTTGGTCTTAACCTGAGACTTACATCGCTAATACTTGTGAAAATCAATACGCTTTAGTTTTGGTCGTCCGAGACTTTAACATGTTATATGTACGCCTCTTCTGGGTTTATTGAGAATCGTAGAGTATTGTGTGTGAAATCAAGATGGAAGTATCACTTCAGTCATATGGAGATGGTGATCACGCATGGATACAGAACTGGTACTCTAATATGTTGCAACCATCAGGATAATGTGACAAGTTCATGATTATCCGATTGAAGAGACTAGTTGCTTGTGATCCGATATATGCTTCGTACGGGGCAGACACTACTCCAGCCCCAGGTCTTACATGTGACATCTGATGCTAGATCGCTATACGCAATACTATGTATACTACGCCTGGAAAAGATTATATATTCCATTAAGAATATTTCTGGAGAATTGGGTAGGCACAGTGCTTTGCTAGAAGCCAACCATGTCTTGTAAATCGATAAGCACATGGTACGAGGTACGCACTATATCGGATAGTCCGATAACCGGATTTACTGCCAACATATCCAGGGGTCTCTTGGGTCGCTTCCCAAAGATTCACTGATGACAGTTGACTCGATTAGAATTAATCTAGGATTAATTAAGAGAGAGAAAATTAATCTGGGATTAATTGAGGTATTATTTAATCTGGGATTAAATGTTTTAATCTGGGATTAAAACACATTCGGGGGTCTCTTGGGTCGCTTCCCAAAGATTCACTGATGACAGTTGACTCGATTAGAATTAATCTAGGATTAATTAAGAGAGAGAAAATTAATCTGGGATTAATTGAGGTATTATTTAATTTGGGATTAAATGTGTTCGGAAGAGAGAGAATGCGATTAATTTGGAATTAATCGGTAAAATAAATTTAATAGTTAAATTTGATTTTTCTATTTAATTTATTTATATGGGCTAAAATTAATATATCAGATATATTAATTGGAATTAGATTTCAATACGAAATTAAAGTCGGACTTTAATGCGAGTGAACAGATTAATTTAGAAATAATTCGTAAACGGCATTCGTAATATATTTGTGATGCATCGTTATTTAATTAAATTAGATTTAATTATTTAGCGACGAAAATTTGTTTAATCGGATTAAACGGATCCGAGCCGCGGCAAATATTCGTAGAAACCGTTTGAATTTTGAATTCAAATGGTGGGGCCCACTTCACATGTGTGAAGTGGTGGTTGGGAGAGTGGTTGGTATTTATGCCAAAACCACTCACTTTCCAACCAGTTTAAGTGAAATCAAGACCCAACCACTTGGTTTTGGGTGAAAAGGGTAAAAGCCTTTTACCAAAACTCAAGCCTATCTCATCCAAACACAACACAAGCAAAAACAAGAACCCTAGAACTCCTTTTGGGCGTGTAACCTCTCCTCTATTCTCTTTGATTTTGTGGCAAGATCAAACAAGCTAGCACTTCAAGGGGTCATCTTAGGTGATAGAGAAACTAACTCAAAGCTTGGAATCATCACTTAAAGCTTGGAACTTGGAGATCACAACTCAAAATTTTGAAAATCAAAACTGATCATTGTAAGTCATTCCGCACCTTTTAATGATTAAATTCATACGTAATCTTGCTTAATAAATCCTTGGCATGTTCTAGGAACACTTACAAAGGGTTCGTTGGAACGTACTAAAGGACACACCAAGCACGGGAACCTTCTGCCAAGTTTCGTTCAAACCCAATAACCAACATGACACTAACGACACTCGTTCGAACGCTTCAACAAATGCATCAAGAACGCAATAACTAATTCCTTTTAACACAGCTGTCAAATACTAGTCCAATTGCTCTGAGTTCTTTAAGACTTATTAAAACTCAATTGAACTTGTTTTGTTACGGAATTTACCAATAAAAAAGGAATTAACACTATCCTTACTCTACTACCATTTCCTAAATAAGATTAGAATATGACACTTCTAATAAATCCTAAATCGACTACAAGGGCTACTTCACAGCCTACAAAAGGAGAGAGGATCCAATGGATTGAGACACTCAAGCTTTGGCACTCATACTCGAGTTCTCAAAGCATACATAGCTCCCTAAACACTAACCTATCACCCACACGGCAATCTACAAAGGTTAAAGTAAATCTTTACCTTACTTTTCTCATTCTTTTCACTCGTCATCATCACTGACTTAAGCGTCTGATTACCTACGGCAACCAACACAATGGTGGGTAGTTACTCCACACTAACTTACCTTTGTTTTATAGGATCACTAGTGCTCTCACCATGTAAATTCTTAATTATAGGTGGATGGCAAAATTCAGTGTTTGCATCAACTAGGGGAGTTATTCAGAATGAAAATGGACAGATGAAGTATATATTTTCCAAGCTTATGAGTCATGGTAGAAATTATTGGACGTTCTAAACGCCATCTCGTGACACTTATGAACAATGATTATTCATTCATATAAAAACAGTCCCCTTGCATCATAATTATATAACAAATGTTACTTTTATTATTCTTTTTCATATATTATAGTTTTAAAACAGTTTGGATCACTTATCTCATATAAGGAGGAGATGGATAATGATAAAAGCTACTGGAAAATAGAAAAGATTGGTGAGAGTGATGATGAGGAGGATGAAAAAAATGGCCAACAGTTGAGAAATTTCCAAAAAAAATTTGCAGCCAATAAATCATCCAATGAGAAATACCATGAAAACAAAAAAGACCTGATTATTTGCTGCACTTGCGGAAAATTGGATCACACATCTAACAAATGCTTTCAAGAAGACAAGAATTATAAGAAGAAAGCTCAAATTATAATAGGGGTGTAGAAGAGGTAGTTAGTTTTCGAGTTTAAACTTATTTATCCATAATCAAGCTCAAATCAAGTGCTTAAAATTTTATCAATTTTCTCATTTAAGAGCTTTGTTCTCCAATTTGTTTATCTTTAAAGCTTTGTTCTCCAATTATTTTAAACCAAACACTTGGGGGTCATCTTCAAACCATAAAGAAGAATTGTAAAAGATTTGATTGGCACATGTAAGTCAATTAGGTCATTTTTGAGCATGGGAAAGAAGAATTGTGATGGTTTCATAGACACCCGAGAAGTCAAATAATTATTGAATTCTCTTACGAATTATTTGAGGCGTGGATGTAGGTGAGTTTGCCGAACCACATAAAAACATCATGTTTATATCTCTTTCTCTTATTTCTTGCACTTTAATTTTGGTTATATTAAATTTATTGAGATATTGGAAATGTGTTGAAATTAGATGGTTTTGAATCAAGTTTGTTGATGGAGTTGGGTTCTGAAGGATTTAAGTATTGTGTTGAATTGAATTTAAGTGTGTTAAATTTGAATTGTATAATTGAGATTATTTAGCTTTTAAGAATTTTTAATTCCTAATTCATTTCTTAGGTTATTGAGGCCAACCCCTGAAGGAATTTCACTAGGCCAGGTCGGTATGATAACTCACCAATCGTGATTTTCACATGTTACGCAAGCGCACGTATTATTAAAATAATATAAAAGTTATCGATCTCAGGAGTACTAATTACCTATGTTACTAATTATTAAGACTAACTACCTACGAGTATCTAACTAAAATTAAATATGAATTTTGAATTGAATTTAAACTAAGGAAAAAAAATATATAATTATGGTAATTTTCAAAGGCAATCAATCAGAAGAAGACATCTATGGTTGTGAATGCGCCCAGTATTATTCTAAAAATGAAATGGTTTTCCTATACTCGTATAATAAATTGACTTATTATCCTGGAATATTAAGATATCTGCAAGCCTCTTTCGATGGTCAAACATTCAGAGCAAATTAATTAACTATTTTTCTATGTCAGCTAAGTAACCTCAAATTCATTAAGATCAGGTTCCAATTATGGATATGCACGCCCTACAAGTATATTTCTATCGTGCAGAGAAATCCCTAAGAAGAGATTTTGTGCTATTGAATTTAAAACTAAACCTAAAATTCTTTTGTCAAGTTTAATTAAGTTTAACACATCAATCCTATTGGTAATCAAGCAACAAGAAGCATTAAAAAAAAAGATTCAATAAAAAATCCAAAGCATCACACAAAATATAAGGAAAATCAATTTATAAACTCATAAATACAGAGTTTCATCACAATCCCATATTAGAGGTTTAGTTGCTACACATGCTCAAAAATATGAATAAATAATCAATGATAAACAAAACATCAAAGAAGTAAAAGGAAGAATAAATTCTTTCGAGATCGTCAGTCATTCGCTCCCAACTGTTGAGTTTATGTACTGTGCTCTCTTGATGTGCTTTGTCTTCTCTAAAAAATCTCCTTCGAGGCTTTAAAATTATGTTATGAGACTTTTCTTTAGGTTTTTGGGATGACTAGTTGCTTATATGAGAGGTCCAGTGCATGTTTCATGTACAAAATCGAGTCTGGAATGAATCTGGAATGCATCCCCTATGTCGCAACGCGCTCATGCGCGTTTTGACTCTAAATTTGGCTTGATTTGCTTCTTATTTTCCCATTTTCATCCCTAATTGATTCTGTTAAGTCTATATATTATTTTAACCTACAAAATTCACCCAAAACACATCAATTCACTCATAACGCTTGATATAACTCACAAAATATTAAAAGCAAGGGGCAGGAAATATAGGAATATTAACCGCTCATCATACTCTCAAACTTAATATTTTGCTAGTCCTCGAACAAAATAAATAAAAATAAAACAAAATAAAATAACAAACTAAAACTAAATTAACCTAAGCCACACTCTTAGAGATCACGATTGCATTTAGCGTATGCAATAAGCCTTTAAACCTCTATGTGGCCCCTAATAGATGAGTTATAGCCTCGTGAGGGCATACAACGACGACACCCATAAACGTCATTCAACACACATGTAATCACATAAAAATGAAAAAATACAAACAAAAATAACTATAATAAAACTGTTCTGGGAGTTACAAATAGTTTCTTCCTCAAAGAATGCCTAGTAATGAAACCCAAGAACATTCAAAATAACCAACATAATTCAAATCCAAATTCTTGAAAAAATTATCTAAATTAGACTCAAGTGTATGTATGTAAATGTATAGTCACAGTTCGATCCCTAAGTAAGTCAACTCAGTGAATTCGTTTGGAAAATTGGGATCTGATAGGTAAAACCAACCTAGATATCTCAAAAGTGCTTTGTATCTACCCTTTCTTTACTCACTATGGTACGATTTTTCTTTTTTTTTTTTATTTCATTTCATTCATTTTTTAACACACTTACCCTTTAAGGTAGCATTTCTCCTCATGGTGGTCCTAACACTCACTCATAGATAGCTTCACGTTTATCGGTTATAGGTGGTTTAACTTTTTTTCCTTTTTCATTCAATATTTTTTTCTTTTTTTCATTCATTCTTTTCAACCATACCATACATCATAACACTAGCAAACTGATATAGAAATCTGGGCAAACGATCATTCATCGTCAAGTAATCTCTCCAACTAGTCACTTTGCCAACAACCTAGATTCATATTTTTAAAAAGCTATTGTTAAGTTCTTACGAGTTTAACCTAGATCACCTATTCAAGTCATCGGATAAAAGTAAATTGTGAACTTATCATTTCAAAGATTTTATCCTAAAGCAAACAAACTTATCATGTGAACTATGTTTCACTACCATAGGTCTTAATTTTTTTTTTTTTAAAAAAAAGGAAAATCAATAACAGGAACTAACTAACACAGTATATGCACACACCCTAAACTTAAAACTGGCATTTCCCTCAATGTAAAATAAGTGTAAAGAACAAAGAGAGGGACAATACACCGTGTGACACTCACAAAGTGGTTTTTTACTTTCAAGTATAAGAGTGTCGAAGTAATAAAACAACCTGAAGTGCGGGGTCGATCCACAAAGAATAAATTTAGTAAAATAAAATAACAATTTGAGTCAAAAATAAAAAGGGTGAATTATTTGAAGTTATGGAAAATTTTAAATTGGACTGCAATAATAAAATAGAATGTCGGGGCTAGAGATTCACTCTTAATATTCTAAATATAAAGAAATCTTATTTTTTATAATATATAAATCGTCATTATTTCCCAACTAAGTTACTTCAGGATCTGATTAGCTAAATTGGGGGTGGTTGAGGATGGCAGAGACTGTAATGATGATATTGTGTCATGAGCTGATGTCAGAGTCGATGAAATAGTGGATTTAAGAGTCTATATAAGAGGATTAAAATCACAAATTCAAAAATTAGTAATTTCTACATCTTCACTACCTGTAAACTTGAAGTCACAAGTTTATATAATTTCCCATTAACCAGAAAGATTTATTCTATTTTATCTTTCTAAATGAATTATTAAATACCCCTCTCGTCTGAAAAATCAGTCTTTATTTCTGATGCATAACCTACAAACATCAACTCCTGATGAAATGCATGTGCCCACAGACTTCTGAAACATATAAATCTTTTGAATCACACAAAAAGACAAATGGAGGGATCTAAATAAAATATAAGATTCCGACAAAAAGAGAACATCACGTGATTAAATCTTTACCGCAGAATCCTCAGTGCTTATCTAATCAAACACCATTCATTTTGGCATTTTCTATCGAGAAAAAGAACTTATATTTTAAAATATAACTAGCTAATTTTATAAATAATTAAAAATGCTGCCAAAACCACACTCATTGAAATTCAAAATGGCATAGTAGAATTTAGAGCAAATCGAGTTCATTTACGTGTGACATTTGAATGGATATAATGTTGTGATTATCTAATCTCAAGAATATTTTATGAGGAAAAATAAATATTTTCTATTACTATTTAAATAGAATTTATAAGTATTATAAAACTTATACAAAAAACCTTACACATTAACTACACTCTCTAAGCTCTCTTATTTAGAACTTACACTCTAAACTCTCTAATTTGAAGTTTCTTATTGGGGATAGTTTGAGCTCTCAAATGAACTCCGAATTTATAGTGACTCAAGATCACTATTACAACATACTAATAAATGTACCTAAAACAAACTTGGAGTTTTGTCCAAAAATTCAACAAAGGATATTGACTGGTGCGTAATCACACGCGTATAATGCAAGCGCACGTATCGTTCAAGTAGTATAAAAAGTATCTATCTCACGAGGACTTAAAACATTTTGTTATCAATTTATGAAGTTAAATGTTTACAAGTATCTAATGGATTGATTGTTTGATTGGGTTGTGACTTTAAAATTAAAACAAGTAAATAAATTTGCTTGAAAGTAGATTAAAGAAAATTCAAATTTATAAAACTACCAATGGTTGTGAATCATTCCAATATCTTTTTAAAAGATGAAGTGGTTATTTTACGTTTGTGTAATATATTGGTTTATTAACCTGGAATACAAAATTATGTAAAAACCTCTTCTGATGGTCAAATACAAATATCCAGTATAACTCAATTAATCATATTTCTATGTTAACCAAGTTATCTAAATTTATTAAGATTAAATTCCAATTATGTATACCCCCGCTCGACAGGTATATTTGTATACTGTAAGGAAATCTATTAAAGGGTTATCTATCCTCAAGGAAGATCGCGGGTTATTGAGTCTAAGGCCTTTAACCTAAATTCTATTTTCCAAGTTCATTTTAAGTTTAACAATTCAATTTTATTAATAGCCAGAAAATAAAAAGCATTAGGATTAAGGCTCAATAAATAAACTTTTATATTACCCAAACTGTAATTTAATCCCTTATAAACCGGTGATATTGAATTTCATCACAATCCCAGATAACTGGCTTAGTTACGACACATATTTACGGGTAGTAAAAACTTAAATAAAAGAAAAGACATAAAGTAAATGCAGGAAATTAAATTACTGGAAAATAAATGCTGGAAATTAAATTACTGGAAAGTAAATTATTGGAAGTAAATGCTGAAAGTAAATAAAGTAAAAGTACAATAAAGAAACTGCTGAGGTAAAAGGATCCACTTTTATTACTATTATTTTAGATATCTCCCTTAATATAATATACTAACTTTGCATGATATTACCAACCAGCCATATAGGCGGTAACCTAATTAAGTTAAATTAAGTCCAACCGACCATAAAGACCGTATCAATATTTTTCCATAAACTAGCAATATAGTTGGTAATTACCAACCGACCAACCAGGCGGTATTCTTGCTTAGTCAGATTAAAACCAATTTAATATCAATTACCAACTGGCCAATATAGCGGTATCCTCATTAAGTCAAATTTTAAATAGTCAATGTATTATTATTAAGGGAGATTAATCTAAATAGCAATAATAAAATATTTACCTTTCACCCTAGCATGAGGAAGTTACCTCCTCATTGTTGAATAGTAACAACTAAAAAAGTAAAGAAATGAAAGTATTGTGCGTAAAAGTAAATTGTGGAAAATAAAAACTGAAAAGTAAAGAAAAGAAAGTGCGAAAACAGAAATTAATTACTGAGAGCTATAAATAAACAAACAATATACAATCTTCTTAGTTATTCTCAACGAATTTCAAAGAAGAAAGTATGCATTTATAAATGAAATGGATTGGTATTTATAGGCAAAATTTTGCCTCCACCAAATCCATTATTAGATTCTCTACCAAATTCATTATTAATTCTCCAATAATTGCTCCACCAAATCCATTATTAATTGCTATAATGGATTTGGTGGAAGCTTGACTATTTTTGTATTTATTTAATTTTTTTATTTATTTGCTTTGAAAACGGATTTAATAATTACACATAACACACTTCCAGATGTTTCATCAATTTCGGTCATGAAATCTTCAAAATTCGAAATTAATTTCTATTTCAAAGTTGTAGATTTTGAGTCTTCTTAAATCTGGAACTTTAATCAGCTCCATCCGATATTGGAGTAAAAGGTTATGCCCAAAATATGACAATTGCGCAAAACTGGAATTTCCGAAACTGCACTTCGTTAAAACGCCATTTCAAGTTTCCAATCTCCAAAACTAATATGTAAAGTCCAATTTTTGCCCTTATTTGACCCAAATTTCATCCTAAATGATTTCATTGAGTCCCAATACTATTTTATCTGCAAAATAAACTAAAACACATCAAAACGTTCATCAAACCCGAGACTCTAAACAAAATATTAAGTAAAAGGTGCGGTAAATATTTATATATTTTCCGCTCATCACACCCCCAAACTTAATATTTTACTAGTCCTCGAGCAAAATAATAAAATAAAATAACATAAATAATTAAGCTAAACCACTTTCGTAGGGATCACGATTGCATTTAGCATATGCAATAAGCCTTTAAACCTCTAGGTGTCCCTAGTAGACGAGTTGTAGTCTCGTGAGGGTTTACATCAATGATACCCACAAAAATTTTACAAAAGTAAAAAGATAGTAAAACTAATGCACACAAAAGTGAAAAGACAAGAGAAATGAGAATAAAGAAGTTAGTGACTAAACAGGTGAAACTTCTAATCCAAGTCAATAGTTGTTTTGTTTCTTTTTAAATTACTGAATAAGTGAATTCTCCGATTTTTTTACCATTCTTCATATACACATCTAACAAAATATTTATCAACTCTTTTTTACCCACAATAATCACAAGTATAGTTGAGAAGAGAGTTATATTTTTGTCGTAAAGTTATATCAGATTTCACATTTTTTTTAAGCAATGGAATAATTTTCTGGCTTTTCTGATTTGTTTTTTTATTTTTGATTTTTATATGGATTTTTTTTTTATATACAATATCTTCCATCTATGTAGCAAGCTTTTGGTTAGTGACTCTCAAACCAGTTGTCTTTAGGGCACTAGGTGTTAAGACACCCTTACGTACTTAATTACTCAGACTTCCGATATATTTATATTTTTACAACATCCTTGATCCATGTAGCGAGCTTTGGGTCAGTGACTCCCAAACCAGTTGGCTTCAAGGCACTAGGTATTAAAACATCCATACGGACTTAATAACTCGGATCTCAGACGGTTTTTTTTATCTCATCGCTTTTTGAGATGCTTCCTCCAATTAAACTATAGCACTGAATATTACAAGCTTTTCAATTACAGGTCATGTTCGTATGTTACCATGTATGTTGATAATACCTGTCAACTGAGCATATGAAGATCCATTTTAGTCAGTTTAATGAAGAATTTACAAATTAAATAATTCAAAAGGAATTAAACAAAAATTAACTTGTTCCGAAATAGGTTTGGGATACATCTCAGGAATGAAAACTCCTTACACAGCTATCTCTCACCAATTTCACCTGATTAATCAAATTAAAAACACAAAAACACAAAATATTATTTTTGGTTTTTGTAAAATTTTTCAATTTTTTTTTTGTTTTTTCGAAAAAATTTGACTGAAAATAAAACAATAAAAACAAGATATAATTTAACTATCCTCCTCCCCCAAACCTAAATGAGACACTGTCCCCAATGTCTTAAACAGTAGAAGAAGAGTTTAGAAAACCGTACTTGGTTAGCTGAAATTCTACATCTAAATAAAAAGTTAAATGTTAAGATTCAGATTTATTCGACGCCTCTTATCACGATCATCATCGGACCAGTTTATCTTGGAAAGAATGGGGTCAATTTGAGGATCAAAGGCTAAGATTTGGTCAATTAAATATGGGGCAGTTCTGGCAGTAAAGAGGAGTTCTTTTACAGGCTTTGACACGAACTCATTTCTCCGAGCATCATCAAAAAACACACAAAGAAAATCATAAAATCCATCAACATTGTACAGTCCAAGTGGTTTCTGGTGTATGTTCAAGTTTGCCCAAGATAGTACTGTAAAAATTTCCTCCATAGTGCCCAAGCCTCCTGGCAAAGTAATAAAATCATCAGCACGGTTAATCATCTCTACCAGTCGTTCAGACATACCTGGCATGATTAGTTCCTCGCCGTTTGATGATCCAATAAGATTCGCCTCTGCCAAGGGTTTTGGGATGATTCCCAATACTTGACTGTCTTCTTCCTGTACATCATTTGAAACGATCCCCATAAGTCCAAGATTTCCACTGTCATATACTAAGTGCATATTCCTTGCAGTAATGACTCGACCCAATTCCTGTGTTGCCGCTACGTATTCTGGTTTAACACCAACACTAGTACCACAAAACACATAGGTGTTTTCAACTCTTCTTCTTAAGGTGGCTTCCATTTTTATCTCTAGATGCCTTCAAAACTGCAATAATGAGTTGAATTTATAACACATGCCAATCAGACCCGTGCTTCGATTACCCAACGAATGTCATTAGGAATACCATGGATCGTCAGAAGCCTCTTTCGTTCCAAGCGAGCTTTGTAAACTTTCATCAGAGAGTTTTGAGGGAGAGAAGGAAATTACTTGTGAAGATTTGCGAGAACTTCTTCCATCATGAAATGACTTAACTTGTAAAATTAAATACACAAAAATAAAACACACCAAATCACAATATATACACAAATTGCTTGTGTTGCCTCCCAGCTAGCGCTAAGTTTAATATCGTCAGCTAGACATGATTTTCCGAATGTTAGACTGGATCTGAAAGTGTGACACTTTCTTTTTATCATTCAAATGATTCTCCCCAATAGTGCTTGACACGTTTGTTTTTAACTTTGAATGTTTTGTTGGAGTCAGGATCATGTAACTCAACGGTTCTATCTAGTAAAACCTTGGTGATTCAGAATGAACCTGACCACCGTGATTTTGGCTTCCATGGGAAGAGTTTCACACTTGATTTGTTTAACAGTACCTTTTGCCCTGGTTCCAGTTGTATGCGCACTAAATTCTCATCATGTTTCTTCTTGGAATTTTCTTTGTACAATTTGGCATTCTCAAAAGGCTGAATGTGAAATTCCTCCAATTCATTGAACTGGTATAATTGTTTATCTTATGTAGCTTGTAGTGTAAGAATTGGCTTTTTCAGTGCACACAACTCTTTTTCTTCAAGTTACATAGGCAATTGACATACTTTAAGTTTGTTAGTAGAACTTTGCATTTCATCACAAGTCTGGATGGTACTATGTATCATATAAATTCTGAAACATTCCTCATTCTTGTCATTCGGGAATTTCATGGCTTTGAAAACGTGGAATGTTACTTCTTGGTCTTGTACCCTCATGGTTAGTTCTCCTTTTTGTACATCAATAATGGTTCGTCCTGTAGTCAAGAATGATCTCCCGAGAATGATTGGCATGTCTTCGTCTTCCTCCATATTAAGGACAATAAAATCTGCTGGGAAACTGAATTTGTCAACTTTGACCAGCACATCTTCAACTACACTTATCGGAAATACGAGCGTTCTATCAGCAAGTTGTAGAGAGACTGAGGTAGGCATTGTTTCTCCAATCTGTAATTTCCTGAAAATAGAAAAGGCAACAAATTAACACTCACACCTAAATCACACAAAGCCTTACCGAAGTCATGTTCTCCTATGGTGCAAGGAATAGTGAAACTGCCAGGATCTTTCAAATTTGGGGGAAGTTTCCCCTGAATGATGGTGCTGCATTCCTCCGTTAATGTTGTTGGACAGTTATGACCCATAGCGTCACTGTTTGTAAAAGACATTGTGTTTTTGTACTAAATTAACTATGTAGTAATGAAATTGCCTTTTACCACTTTGTAATTTATTTACTTTGATATATAAATGGTAGAAGTCCTTATGATTAGTTTCGAATTGAGATGATATGAGACAGTATCAATCCATAAAGGTTTAATCATTAAATATCCATAGTCGTAGTATTATCGAGACTGGACATCGATAATGCGGAATAGACCAGTGTTGCACTTGTGCACGTTGTGAGGGCATAACGGCACAGTTCTCATATGTTTAAGTATTAGATACTTATACAAGTGCGATAGGAGGTTGTGTTTTACCGATGATACGGAAAACAGCTTCGCTCTGGATAGACCCCGCGGAATCCCATTGGTAGTATGTATATGTGTCTATGGGAGTCCGCATCTGGGTAGGTGTATTTGGTCTTAACCTGAGACTTACATCGCTAGTACTTGCGACAATCGGTAAACTTTCGTTTTGGTCGTCCAGGGCTTTAACAGGTTCTGTGTACGCCTCTTCTAGGTTTATTGAGAATCGTAGTGTATTGGATGTGATGTCAAGATGGAAGTATCACTTCAGACATATGGAGATGATGATCACGCAGGGATTCAGAACTAGTTCTCTATAGTGTTGCAACCATCGAGATAATATGACATGGTCATGATTATCCGATTCAAAGAGACTAGTTGGTTGATATCCGATATGTGCTTCGTATGGGGCAGACACTGTTCCAGCCCCAGGCCTTGCACGTGACATCAGATACTGGATCGCTATACGCAATACGACGTATACTACGCCTGACATAGATTATATATTCCAGTAAGAATATTTCTGGAGAATTGGGTAGGCACGGTGCTTTGCTAGAAGCCAACCATGTCTTGTAAATCAGTAAGCACATGACGAGGGACTTACTTTATCGGATAGTCTGATAACCGGATTTACTGCCAGCATATCCAGAGATCTCTTGGGTCGCTTCCCAAAGATTCACCGATGATAGTTGACTTAAATTAGAATTAATCTGGGATTAATTTAGAGAGAGAAAATTTAATATGGGATTAATTGGGGCTTTATTTAATCTGGGATTAAATGTGTTCGGTAGAGAGAGAACACTATTAATTTGGAATTAATCGGTAAAATAAATTTAATAGTTAAATTTGATTTTTCTATTTAATCTATTCGAATGGGCTAAAATTAATATATCAGATATATTAATATGAATTGGATTTCATTACGAAATTAAAGTCGGACTTTAATACGAACGAATGAATTAATTTAAAATTAATTCGTAATCGACGTTCGTAATATATTTGTGAGGCATCGTTATTTAATTAAATTAGATTTAATTATTTAGCGACGAAAGTTCGTTTAATCGAATTAAACGGAACTAAGCCGCGTCAAATGTTCGTAGAGATATTTGAATTTTGAATTCAAATAGTGGGGCCCACTTCATATGTTTGGTAGGTGGTGGTAGTTGGCATTTATGCCAAGCCACCAACCACCTTGTAATGGTTTTGGTAAAACCATTTACCCAACTACCAAGATTTGGTGAAAAGGGTAAAAGGGTTTTACCAAAAGCAAATCTTTACACATCATTTACACATGTTGAACAAAAAACCCTAGCACACAACACTCCTTGGGCGTGAGCTACCTCCATCTCTTCACTTGGATTTTGTTCTTCAAATCAAAAGCTAGCACTTAAGCAAGTCAACAAAGGTGATAGGGAAACATCTTCAAGAGTTGGAATCAACTTTGCTTGGAACTTGGAGTTCTCTTCTCAAATTTTTAAAAGCTCAAATCTGTTCGTTGCAAGTATTTCCGCAACTTATAATGATCTTAATCACTTGTTTTCATGCTTATTAGATCCTTGGCATGCTCTAGGAACACTAACAATGGTATCATGAGCCAATTTTAAGCATGAAAAATTGTAGGGTTCTTGAGCATAAAATTTGGGTCTTTGTGTTTTGAACATGATTTTTTCAAATTGATGCTTTGAGCATGTTTAGAATATGATAACTTAGAGTTATGCATGATTACATTTGAAATAAATTGAATGAATCAAAAATTAAAAAAAAGCTTAGCTTGGCCGAATATGTAAGGCAGTGCACTGTGCAATTTTTTGATTTTTGTAACATAAAATGATGTGTTTAAATGCATGTTTAAATGTTGATTGTTGGTTTGATTGGATTAGAATCAAAGTCAATAATGTTTATGTTAAAATCAAAGAGCATGTTAAACATGAAATGATGTATTTAGGCTTCAATTTGTGTTAAGCATGAAATGATGTATTTTGGCCTCAATTTGTGTTGAGCATGAATTGTTGGATTAAGCGTGATTAATTAAGTTAATTGGTATTTTGGAAATATTGATTTTAATTAATTAATCATGACTAATACACTTTAATTATAATAATTATAATATTTGGAATATTAAAATTGTAATAATTGGCCTTTAAAGTTTATTGGGCTAAAAGTGTGTATTTGGGCTTAATGGGCTTGGTTTGACCAAGTTTGGTTTTGGACTTTTGGATTGGATCCAATTGGGCCCAAAATCAATTCCATAAAGTCCAAATACATCACTTGGCACTTTAAAGAATTTAATTGGGCCTAATGGGCCTAAATTGATTTGTTGGCAATGGGGTGATTTCTATTGGGCCTTGGCATTTTGGGTTTGATCCATTATGGCCAACGCCCATGCCTTAAGAATCAATTAAAAGCCCATTGGACTTTAATTAAAATGGCATTGGATGTTATTTGGCCTTTGAGACCCATTAAGATTGGATTTGGAATTCAAGTCTTTAAGGCAAATAAATAAGTGTAAATATTTAATTTGGAATTAAATTGGAATTAGTATTGAATACAAATAAATTGGATTTAAAGTTGTAGTTCAAAAAATTCCAGAATACTTACTTTGAGTATTTATTCTTAAACGAGTTTGACTCGAGCAAATCAAGTCGTTGTTTGAACATTGGATGATCATTAATTCAAAGATTAATTAATTAGATTAGATTGATTGAATAACATGTTTTGTATGATTACATGAATGTGTTGTATGAATAATGTATATCGGATGGATATTAGAAGAGCGAGGGCAATTTTGGAAATTGTAATAAATTTATAATTTATTAAATTGGACATGCGTGTCCAGCCTTTTATCTCCTTATTCTTTGTATTTCTCTTCTCACCAATTCCCCTCAATGTAAATGAGGCTTCTTTATTGTATTATGTTATTGGGTAGAAGTTACAATAGTTCTAGCCGGGGAGAGGAAAATGAGTGATTTGTTCTAGGAACAATTTGTGACATATCCATCCGCATATCATTATTAATTTACTTTTTGCGCTTTATAATGTTTTAGAAGCATGCTTAAGGGTATATGATGAGACCTTAACAAAGATAATAAATTGGTTGCCAATTTACGCGAAAAACCCTCAAAACATATTAAGCGTTTTTCCTTCCGTTGAGTGATTCTTACTCAAGATCCAAAGTTGGCATTTGTTTGTTGGCAAAAGTCAAGACCTTTGTCAATTGAGGATGTGTTTGAATCATGAGAGTTTTGTTCCATATCAGTGTCTTGTCCAAGTCGTGATTTGTTGGCCAAAGTCAAGATCACTTCTTGTCCATCGACATTGATTAAGAATTTTCATGTCAATGGGTCCCGCTTAACTGGAATCATTAAGCTTGTTGTGCCAAAGCCAAGGCTTAGTTGATTCAGAGGAAAAAAGGTTAAAATTTTTTTTGGATATATTGGCATATATATTGTATATATATTTTGGACTTGGAGGTCCACCTACCGGATCTAGGAATTGGATGAGATCCAATTGATCTTAGAGATCTACCTAGTTAAATATCATACAGCTTGTTGGCCAAAGTCAAGGTTGTGTGTTATTTAACGGGATCCTAGCCCACTAGGAAACTAGGTTCCCCAGTACTCAACAGAGGGTTAGAGACTCGCCGAAAAATAGTGGGAGGCTAGTATTGAATTTGCAATTTCATTCAGATACTTAGCTTTACGCGCTTTCAAATTATTTCGTCAAAATTATTTTAGTTGGACTAATACAATGTTATTTTTCTTGTAACAGTTAGACTGTACCCAAATATCATTGACTAGATAGTTGGACTATCGTAGCCAAGATGACTGGAAAGGGAAATGTCCGAGACATTATCATGGGCGAAAATGTCTTCAAGGGCACGAACTTTGCCGATTGGGAAATAAATCTAAGGATAGTCCTTGGAGCCGAGAGGCTACTATATACTATACAGAGACCTCTTGGGCCTAAGCCCAAACCTGATGAGATACTTGAGCTGGAGCTTTGGAAGACTCACAGCGATGATTGTGATACTGCTCAGTCTATTATGCTTGCTTCTATGACTCAGCATTTCCGTCTACAGAATAGGGACTTGGATACCTATAACATGTTGGCAAGGTTGCATGATCTTCACCGATCTAACCGTAGGTCACGGAGATATGAGTTAGTAAAGAAGCTCTTTCGTTCACGTTTGTCAGAAGGCATGTCTGTTGAGTCCCATGTGGCACAGATGATTGCTGACATAGATGATCTAGCTGAGATGGGGATAGTCTTTGAGGCTGAGAATACCATAGTTATGGTCCTGCAATCTCTCCCCGACACTTGGAGACAATTCATCATAAACTATAATTTGATGAACACTGATGATACTCTTGGAGACTTATTGTCGGTTCTCAAGGAAGCCAAGAAAGAGCTACTTAAGGGCAACAAGCGCGAGGCGCACTTTGCTTCGACATCTCATACACCGAGGGCTGGCCTCAATGCGACTGGAGGTGTGAAGAAGAAGAAGCATAAAGGAAAGGGAAAGGCCAAATCGTCAAAGGCTTCTGGGAAGCCTAATGACAAATCTTATGATGTTTGCCTCCAGTGCGGCAAGCGGGGTCACTGGAAGCGTGACTGCCGCGAGTACAAGGCGCTCCAGAAGGAGATCAAAGCGGGCAAGGCACCAGCTTCAGGTATGTTTGTTATTAAAATAAACATGACTACTTCTAGTTTTAAAAATTGGATTTTTGATTCAGGTTGTGGTACTCATATATGTACTGATGTGCAGGATCCGCAGATTAGCAGGAGACTGGCCTCATGGGAGATTGATCTACGCGTCTGAAATGGGGCACCAGTCGCCGTTTTGGCCTTTGGCACTTTTGTTTTAGAGCTGCCCTCGGGGCATGTACTTGAACTTAATGATTGTTATTATGTACCTAGTTTGACTAGGAATATTATCTCTGTATCTTGTTTGATCCAATGTGGGTACACTTTTGTATTCCGAAACACTGGGTGTTTTGTTTATAAAGATGATTTTGAGATATGTTCTACTGATGCTAATAATGGTCTTTATATTTTGAATATAATAAATCTCAAACATATAATGTAACAAACAAAAGGCTCAAAATGAGTAACAAATATGAAACTTATATGTGGCACTGTCGTATGGGACACATAAACAAGACTCGCATATCCACACTTTCGAAGAGTGGGTACTTGGACGGATTTGATCCAAATTCATATAACGTCTGCGAATTTTGCTTATTAGGCAAAATGCCTAAATCACATTTTAGCGGTAAAGGTGTACGCGCCACCGAACTGTTAGCCCTCGTTCATAGTGACGTTTGTGGGCCCATGTCTAGCCAGGCTAGAGGTGGATATGAATACTTCGTAACCTTTACGGATGATGCATCACGTTATGGTTACGTGTATCTTATGAGACACAAGTCGGAAACTTTTGAGAAATTCAAAGAGTTTCGACACGAAGTTGAAAAACAGACTGGCAAGAGTATAAAGACATTACGGTTGGACCGTGGTGGCGAATACTTGAGCAACGAGTTTCTAGATTACTTGAAAGAATATGGTATTCTTTCACAGTGGACTCCTCCTGGAACACCACAATTAAACGGTGTGTCTGAACGGAGAAACCGAACTTTGTTGGACATGGTAAGGTCTATGATGAGTCGCACTGAGATACCTATTTCCTTATCGGGATATGCATTAAATAGTGCAATTCTTATTTTGAATAAGGTTCCGTCAAAGTCTGTACAACAGACACCATATGAGATATGGACAGGAAAGAAACCGGGTTTCTCATTCCTGAAGATTTGGGGATGCTGGGCATACGTCAAATGTTTGGAAGGTACCAAACTTGAGCCCAAGTCGGATAAATGAAAATTCGTAGGATATCCTAGGGAAACCAAAGGATATTACTTCTATCACCCACGAGAGAACAAAGTATTTGTTGCTCTACATACGGTTTTCCTTGAGAAGGAAATCCTAAATGCAGAGGTTAGTGGGAGGAAAGTAGAACCCGATGAAAATCGGAGTGATACTGTTCCTGGCATAGAATCCTCAACGGAACAAGAACAGCCCATCCGGGATGAGACTGTACCACAATCTTCTATTATACAAGGACTGCGTAGTTCGGAGAGAGTCAGGATACAACCTGAGAGGTATGGGTTTCTGATCTCACCTCATGTAAATATTAATCTTATTGAGGATACTGAACCGACTACATATGAGGAAGCGATACAAGATATCGATTCCGCTTTATGGCAAGAAACCATGAAGTCCGAAATGGATTCCATGTACACCAACCAAGTTTGGACACTGGTAGATGCACCAGAAGGCGTAAAGCCTATTGGATACAAATGGGTCTTCAAGAAGAAGACCGACATGGATGGAACGTACAAACGTACAAATCTAGGCTTGTAGCGAAGGGGTATCGTCAACGACATGGTGTCGATTATGATGAACTTTCTCACGCTTGCCATGATTAAATCCATTCGGATAATTCTTGCTATTGCTGCATATTTCGATTACGAGATATGGCAGATAGACGTTAAAACCGCTTTCCTTAACGGAAACCTTTTGGAGGATGTTTATATGCAATACCCTGACGGTTTTATCGTGCCTGGACTTGCAAACAAGGTTTGTAAGTTAAATCGATCCATTTATGGACTGAAACAAGTATCGCGGTCATGGAACCAATATTTTGATGAGATCATAAAGGAATATGATTTCATTCAAAACGAAGATGATCCTTGTGTATACAAGAAGGTTAGTGGGAGCGCACTGACTTTTATTGTCCTTTATGTTGATGATGTATTGCTTATAGGCAATGACATTCTCATGTTAACATCGGTGAAAGCTTGGCTTTCATTAAAATTCTCCATGAAAGATCTGGGAGAAGAAGCCTTTATTATAGGAATAAAGATCTACCGAGATAGATCTAGAAAACTGCTTGGAATCTCCCAGAGCACGTACATTGACAAAGTGTTGAAGAGATTCAACATGGACCAGTCCAAGAGGGGACTGTTGCCTGTGTCACATGGTGTCTATCTATCTAAGGACATGTGTCCTAAAACTCAAGATGAGAGAGACAACATGAGTCCGATACCGTTCGCCTCGGCAGTCGGATCGATCATGTATGTCATGATATGTACGCGACCTGATGTCTCCTATGCTTTGAGCATGTGCAGTCGCTATCAGGCCGATCCAGGTGATGGTCACTGGATGGCGGTTAAGAACATCCTTAAGTATCTTAGACGAACTAAGGATGCTTTCTTAATCTATGGAGATGGAGAACTTGAGGTAACTGGGTATACCGATGCAAGTTTCCAAACCGATAAAGACGACTACAAGTCACAATCCGGGTACATATTTTGTTTGAATAACGGGGCAGTGAGGTGGAAATCTTCCAAGCAAGATACTGTTGCCGATTCAACAACAGAAGCGGAGTACATTGCTGCAGCTGAAGCAGCAAAGGAAGCAGTTTGGATCCGAAAATTCCTAATTGGATTAGGAGTAGTTCCGTTAGCAGCTGACCCCGTTCCATTGTATTGTGACAATAACGAGGCTATAGCACAGGCTAAAGAACCGCGGTCTCATCAACAATCCAAACATGTTCTTCGACGTTTCCATCTGATACGTGAGATCATACATTGTGGCGATGTGAAGGTCGAGAAGGTCGCATCAGATGACAACATAGCAGATCCGCTGACGAAAGCTATTCCTCAGCAAAGGTTTGAGCGATATATACATAGTTCAGGTATTAGATGCTTGAGTGACGGCCATAGGCCAAGTGAGAGATTGTTGGATAGTTATGACCCATAGTGTCACTGTTTGTAAAAGACATTGTGTTTTTGTACTAAATTAACTATGTAGTAATGAAATTGCCTTTTACCACTTTGTAATTTATTTACTTTGATATATAAATGGTAGAAGTCCTTATGATTAGTTCCGGATTGAGATGATATGAGACAGTATCAATCCATAAGGGTTTAATCATTAAATATCTCTAGTCGTAGTATTATCGAGACTGGACATCGATAATGCGGAATAGATCAGTGTTGCACTTGTGCGCCTTGTGAGGGCATAACGGCACAGTTCTCATATGTTTAAGTATTAGATACTTATGCAAGTGCGATAGGAGGTTGTGTTTTACCATGGTACGGAAAACAGCTTCGCTCTGGATAGACCCCGCGGAATCCCATTGGTAGTATGTATATGTGTCTATGGGAGTCCGCATCAGGGTAGGTGTATTTGGTCTTAACCTGAGACTTACATCGCTAGTACTTGCGACAATCGGTAAACTTTCATTTTGGTCGTCCAGGGCTTTAACAGTTTCTGTGTGCGCTCTTCTAGGTTTATTGAGAATCGTAGTGTATTGGATGTGATGTCAAGATGGAAGTATCACTTCAGACATATGGAGATGATTATCACGCAGGGATTCAGAGCTAGTTCTCTATAGTGTTGAAACCATCGAGATAATATGACAAGGTCATGATTATCCGATTCAAAGAGACTACTTGGTTGATATCCGATATGTGCTTCGTACGGGGCAGACACTATTCCAGCCCCAGGCCTTGCACGTGACATCAGATACTGGATCGCTATACGCAATACGACGTATACTACGCCTGACATAGATTATATATTCCAGTAAGAATATTTCTGGAGAATTGGGTAGGCACGGTGCTTTGCTAGAAGCCAACCATGTCTTGTAAATCAGTAAGCACATGGTACGAGGTACTTACTTTATCGGATAGTCCGATAACCGGATTTACTGCCAACATATCCATAGATCTCTTGGGTCGCTTCCAAAGATTCACCGATGATAGTTGACTTAAAATAGAATTAATCTGGGATTAATTTAGAGAGAGAAAAATTAATTTGGAATTAATTGGGGCTTTATTTAAACTGGGATAAATGTGTTCGGTAGAGAGAGAACACGATTAATTTGGAATTAATCGGTAAAATAAATTTAATAGTTAAATTTGATTTTTCTATTTAATCTATTCGAATGGGCTAAAATTAATATATCGGATATATTAATATGAATTGGATTTCATTACGAAATTAAAGTCGGACTTTGATACGAACGAATGAATTAATTAAAATTATTTCGTAATCGACGTTCGTAATATATTTACGAGACATCGTTATTTAATTAAATTAGATTTAATTATTTAGCGACGAAAGTTCGTTTAATCGAATTAAACGGAACTGAGCCGCGTCAAATGTTCGTAGAGATATTTGAATTTTGAATTCAAATAGTGGGGCCCATTTCATATGTGTGGTAGGTGGTGGTAGTTGGC
Organism: Zanthoxylum bungeanum; assembly: GCA_019454045.1. Classification (NCBI taxonomy): domain Eukaryota; kingdom Viridiplantae; phylum Streptophyta; class Magnoliopsida; order Sapindales; family Rutaceae; genus Zanthoxylum; species Zanthoxylum bungeanum. The sequence continues at coordinate 186,579 of SKCR01031134.1, forward strand.
ATTTATGCCAAGCCACCAACCACCCAACCACCTTGTAATGGTTTTGGTAAAACCATTTACCCAACTACCAAGTTTTGGTGAAAAGGGTAAAAGGGTTTTACCAAAAGCAAATCTCTACACATCATTTACACATGTTGAACAAAAAACCCTAGCACACAACACTCCTTGGGCGTGAGCTACCTCCCTCTCTTCACTTGGATTTTGTTCTTCAAATCAAAAGCTAGCACTTAAGCAAGTCAACAAAGGTGATATGGAAACATCTTCAAGAGTTGGAATCAACACTTTGCTTGGAACTTGGAGTTATCTTCTCAAATTTTCAAAAGCTCAAATTCGTTCGTTGTAAGTATTTCTGCAACTTATAATGATCTTAATCACTTGTTTTCATGCTTATTAGATCATTGACATGTTCTATGAACACTAACAAATGCTACTGTCTCGTAATCTCCCAATCTTCGTTTTCGTGAAAGAATGTCTTTCATGAATTTGGCATATCTGGGCATTTGTTCCAACACTTCTGCAAATGGAATGTTGATATGTAGCTTTTTGAAGATCTCCATGAATCGAGAAAATTGCTTATCTAGTTTATTCTGGAGACGCTGTGGAAAAGGTGGAGGTAGAGTGATCATTTCTTGATTTTTTTCCTTTGCTTCTTTTTCCTCCATTGTGGAACTTCTTCACTGCTTTCTTTTGGAACTTCCTCAGCAGTTTCCTTGATTCCAACACCTTTGTTGATTTCAATACTGCTTTTAACATGATGGCATGATATTGCTCCTTCCCTCGGTTTCTTGGATTTGGTTCTGTGTTACTATGAAGATTTCCTGATGGTCTGTAACTATGAGCATTGGCTAGTTGTCCAATTTGATTCTCCAGTGCTTTGATAGAAGCAGGTTGACTTTGAATTAATGTTGTTTGGGATTGAAATATAGCATCATATCTAGCTGCTTGAGATTCGTGTTTTGCTTTCATCTTTTTCAAGTGGGTCAGCACTTCTATTATTCCTGATTCATTTGCCTGCTCCTGGCCTTTGTTTTGCTGTTGGAATCCAGATAGTGGATTGTTCATTTGCCCTGAATTATTGCTCAATACGAAATTAGGTCGATTCCAGGTGGTGGTTGTAGATGTTGGAATATGGATTATTCCCCTGTCTGTTGAAATTATTGACGTAATTCACCATTCATTTATGTTGGTTTGGTTCTGGTGCTCCTCCATATGGTGAACTTGTCAATTCAATATTGCTTTGCATGCTAAGAGTTTTCATGAATCTACATATCTGATCTAGCTTGGTATTCACTACTGTGTTGGCTCCAATTTCATAAATTCCAGCAATTCGTTGAATCAAGCTCTTTTCTATTAGCCACAAAGAGTTTTTATTGACCATTTCTTCAATTAAGTCCCAGGCTTGATATTCTCCTTTTGCCATTAAATCTCCTCTAGCAGCAGCATCAATTGTGGTTCTCATTATTCCAGAAAGTACATTATAGAAGGTTTGGACTTGTAGCCATTTTGCAATCTCATGGTGAGGACATTTCCGAAGTAAATCTTTGAACCTTTCCCAAGCTTCGTAAAGGGATTCTGAATCTTGTTGTACAAAAGATGTGATATCATTCCTCAATTTTGCAGTTCTGGCTGGTGGAAAGTACTTTGCAAGGAATTTTATGGCTTGAGTGTTCCAAGTTGTTATGGAACTTGCTGGTAGTGAATGTAGTTTTGGCTCTGTCTTTCAAGGAATTTGGAAAAACTCGCAGTCTCATTGCTTCTTCTGATGCTCGATTGTAATTGAAAGTGCCGAAAACTTCCAAGAAGTTGTTGATGTGGGCATTAGGATCTTCAGTTGCATTCCCCCCAAACTGAACTGACTGATGAATCATCTGAATGCATGTTTTGATGTCACATGAATTTGCTAGTAAGAGAGGAAGTACAATACAAGAAATGAAGCCGTCAACCACCGGAATGGTTATATCTCGAATAGGAATTGGTGGTGCAACTTCCAATGATTCAGGTTCCATATTAACAATTGCTTCTTGTCCTTTTCGCCTTTCCCTTCTTAATTGTCTGATGGTTCATTCAATTTCTGGTCAAGCGGTCGGATTTCAAAGCTTATGGTTCGTCTCATGTAGTGTCTGAGAACCTGAAACACAATAAAAATAGAAATAAACAGTAAAAATAAAATTAGATACAAGTAAAGGTATCTAACCCCAAAACTAATAGTGAAAGATAAATAAGTGCCCGACAACGGCGTCAAAAACTTAACCGGTGCGTAATCACACGCGTATAACGCAGGCGCACGTATCGTTCAAGTATTATAAAAAATATCGATCCCACGAGGACTTAAAACCTTTTGTTATCAATTTATGAAGTTAAATGTCTACAAGTATCTAATGGATTGATTGTTTGATTGGGTGGTGACTTTAAAATTAAAACAAGTAAATAAATTTGCTTGAAAGTAGGTTGAAAAAAATTCAAATTTATAAAACTATCCAGGGTTGTGAATCTTTCCAATATATTTTAAAAAATTGAAGCGGTTATTTTATATTTGTGTAATGGTATATTAACCTGGAACACGAAATTATATAAAAGCCTCTTCCGATGGTCAAATACAAATACCCAGTATAACTCAATTAATCATATTCCTATGTTAACCAAGTTATCTAAATTCATTAAGATTAAGTTCCAATTATGACTACCCTCGCCCGACAGGTATATTCCTATCCTGTATGGAAATCTATTAAAGGGTTATCTATCCTCAAGGAAGATCATGGGTTATTGAGTCTATGGTCTTTAACCTAAAATCTCTTTTCCAAGTTCATTTTAAGTTTACCAATTCAATTTTATTAATAGCCAGTTAATAAAAAACATTAGGATTAAGGCTCAATAAATAAACCTTTATATTACCCAAATTGTAATTTAATCCCTTATAAACCGGAGATATTAGATTTCATCACAATCCCAGATAACTGGCTTAGTTACGACACATATTTACGGGTAGTAAAAACTTAAATAAAAGAAAAAACATAAAGTAAATGCTGGAAATTAAATTACTGGAAAGTAAATGTTGAAAATTAAATTACTGGAAAGTAATTGCTGAAAGTAAATAAAGTAAAAGTACAACAAAGAAAATGCTGAGGTAAAAGGATCCACATTTATTACTATTATTTTAGTTATATCCCTTAATATAATATATTAACTTTGCGTGATATTACCAACCAGCCATATAGGCGGTAACCTGATTAAGTCAAATTAAGTCCAACCGACCATAAAAGCGGTATCAATATTTGTCCAAAACTAGCATATAGGCGGTAATTACCAACCGAACAACCAGGCAGTATCCTTGCTTAGTCAAATTAAAAACAATTTAATATCAATTACTAACTGGCCAATATAGTGGTATCTTCATTAAGTCAAATTTTAAATAGTCAATGTATTATTATTAAGAGAGATTAATCTAAATAACAATAGTAAAAGATTTACCTTTCACCCTAGCAGGGAGAAGTTACCTCCTCATTGTTGAATAGTAACAACTGAAAAAGTAAAGAAATGAAAGTATTGTACGTAAAAGTAAATTACGGAAAGTAAAAACTGAAAAGTAAAGAAAAGAAAGTGCGAAAACGGAAATTAATTACTGAAAATTGTAAATAAACAAACAAGATACAATCTTTTTAATTATTCTCAAGGAATTTCGAAGAAGAAAGTATGCATTTACAAATAAAATTGATTGGTATTTATAGGCAAAATTTTGCCTCCACCAAATCCATTATTACATTCTCTACCAAATCCATTATTAATTCTCCCCTAACTGCTCCACCAAATCTATTATTAATTACTCCACTAATTGCTCCACCAAATCCATTATTAATTGCAATAATGGATTTGGTGGAAGCTTGACTATTTTTATATTTATTTATTTGCTTTGAAAAATGACTTTAATAATTACACATAATACTCTTCCAGATGTTTCATCAATTTCGGTCATGAAATCTTCAGAATTCGAAATAATTTTCTCTTTCCAAGTCATAGATATTTGAGGCTTCTTTAATCTGGAACTTGAATCAGCTAAATCCGATATTGGAGTAAAAAGTTTTGCCAAAAAGACGACAGTTGCGCAAAATTGAAATTTCTAAAACTACACTTCGTTAAAACGCCATTTCAAGTTTCCAATCTCCAAAATTAATATATATAGTCCAATATTTGCCCTTATTTGACCCACATTTCATCCTAAATGATTTTATTGAGTCCTAATATTATTTTATCTGTAAAATAAACTAAAACATATCAAAACGTTCATCAAACCCGAGAAACTAAACAAAATATTAAGTAAAATGGGCGGTAAATATTGATATATTTTTCACTCTTCAGAGATCCTCCGCCTAAAGTAGGTTTGATGGTTTGCAACATTGTCAAAATGTAGCAATTTACTTTTGACAATGGTGACCATACTTTTGACAATGCATAGGATGCAAGTTTGATTCTATAATTCTCCTTATCTAACTTCATCTGAAATGATTATCTTCTGACAGCTATCCCAGCTATGTCTCTGCACAACTCTAACTTGTTCCAATCAACCACCTTTGTTGACATGTCAATTGTGTCCTTTCATATTACTCTTTTATTGTGTCTCTGCATAACATGGTTTCGCGGTCATGTTTCCTCATCCATTTATTCCTCAATCCTTTTTTACCTTGTGGGAAACTCTCTGGTTCCCTCTCATCAGTAAGCAGAATATATTCAAATCCCGGATATCTGGTTGATGGAATCTTACCTCGCTCATATCTTTTTATTTGAGATCCAATGGTTTCAGGAGGTCTGAAATCATCTAAATATGTGGATGATTATCTAACTTCTAGTGGAGCGGGTTGCGGCTCCCCCTACTCAACACTCTCTTCTATAGCTTTCGATATAGTAGATTGTGTCTCCCTCTGCTCGACATCCTTATTTTCCTCCTCTATTTCTGCTTCTGAAATTTCATACACCATATCTGTGGCTAATTGTACCGGTGCTGGATCAGGATTTTTGTTGGCACTGGAATTGGAAAATATATTAGGTTTCTCAATGTTTCTATTTTCCGGTCTTCAAGAAACTTTACATTTTGGCTTCTGATGACCATCTTTTCTTTCGAATCCCATAGAATGTATCCAAATTCTTCATCTTCATCGCCTAGCAATATACATGGAGTAGTCCTTGGATCGAGCTTCTGCGTGAACTCATTGGATATATGTACAACGACTTAAAAACCGAATACTCTTATGTGAGAGTAGAAGAGATTATTGCCAGACCACACCTTCTCTGGAATCTCAAAATTCAATGGTACAGATGGTGATCTATTTATCAAGTAGCAGACATACGAACAACTTCTCCCCGGAATGGCTTTGGAAACTTAGCCATGCCGATCATACTTTCAACTTTCTCTATAATGGTGCGGTTCATTATTTTAGCTATACCATTATATTGTAGGTGCGTGGAATAGTTCTGGCATGTTGAATATCGTGTCTTCTGCATTAGGCATCGAACTCCCTAGAACCATACTTGCCTCTATTGTCTGTGCAGAGGCACTTCAGATTCTTCCATATTTCACACTCTACCATGAAATAGAACAGCTTGAATTGATCTAGGACCTGATCCTTTATCTTCAGGAAATACACCCAGACTTTCCTAGAAGTATCATCAATGAAATTAGAAAAGTAATTGTCACCGCCCAATGAATCAACCTAGGGACCACAAACATTAGAGTGCACTAGACTCAGCAACTATGACCTTCTCTTTGAATATAAATTAAACGAGACTATGTGTTTCTTACCAAATAAACAATGCCTGCATGGACCTAGTGCAATTTTCTTAGTAAGCTCCTTCTTAGTCAAGGTAGACAACCCCCTCTCACTTATTTGACCAAGTCTCTGGTTCCATAAATTTTGAGAAGCCTATTTTTCAGCTATATTGAGGCTATATGCATAAATCATCATATCAGTCTTGTATAATGTGCCATAAAAATATCCTCGGGCGATAACTATGGCACTTTTTATCATTCTTTATGTGTCATTTTTGAATTGACTATCATAGTCTTGTTTGTCAATGGCTATCCCCTATAGTATATTTAGCCGAAATTCTAAAACATGTCTCGCATCCTTCAAGGTTATTGTATAGTCTATAGTTTCTGCATCTGAATATCACTAATTCTCACTATTTGATAAGAACTGGTATTTCTCATCTTCAATACACCAAAGTCTTCTATTTTGTATGTTGTGAAGGAATCTATGTGAATGGTGACATGGTAGGATGCTATAGTATCTACCACCCACTCAACATCTTGGGTTGGGGTGTGAAGATATGTCTTATCTTAAACGGAGCAGATGGCTACATCTCTTAAAAAAACTTCTAGTGTCTCCGCAACTTTGTTCTTCAACTGCGAATTCCTTGACCTTGCTCCTGTTTTAGCTTTCGGTAATTCTTAAGCGGCCTTTTATGCCACAATAATAGCACTTGTAGGTAAGCATCCTTCCATCTGATGACCTACCACTGATTGTGCTTCTTCATCTCATTCTTTCTCTTTCTCGATGTCTTACTCGAGTCTCCATGAAGAAGATTTATGTATGTTATGAGCCAACGTCTTTTCTCCTGGACTCTCCATTCAACATGATATCTTTTACCATAGGCACGGTAAGTTTTCCTCTTAGAGAGGAACTACTGAGAGTAACCATCAATGTCTCTCAACTATCAGAAATAGAACTAAGAGTAAGAGGGCTTGTACTTTATCTCTCAGCTATATGTCTACTGTAGACAGCTGATTCCCCAGACTTTGGAACTCATTGGTGTGTTGTGCAATGGAAGTTCCACTCCGTAGCTTCAAATTCACCAAATGACTTATTAACATGCCTTTATTCCGAGCAGTCTTGGTCTGGTACATGCCTTCCAGCTTCATCCATAATTCATAAACATCAATATTCACCTATGTTATGTGGTGGAAGACAATGTAGTCGATCTATTGTCTAATCTGACCGAGTATTTTATTGTTTAGATTATTCTAATCACTCTCTTTGAAAGGATCTGGTCTCACTCCCTTCACATCGATCATATCCAACATATCTTTACAATATAAATAATCTATCATCTAAGGCCTCTAGAGGGAGTAATCGTTTGCTGTCAGCTTGATCATTGTATGAGAATAGAAATCTTCCATTTCCATTTTAAGTTTAAAGATAAAATGAAAATGGGATAAAATCAGGATTGATTTTCATAAAATGGAGGTCACCATTACATCCAGAACGGTAAAAAATGGTGGATTTGACTCTTCATTGGTCCAAATCTGATATATGAGGCTCAATGAAATTTACCATATATGTTGACGTGACAGACATGTGGCTGCTGATGTGACAGAAATGAGATCAACTTGCTGATGTGGTGGAGACGTTTCAATGACATGGCGATGACATGTCAAACAACTTGATAATATGGCACTAACTTTGCGTTGACATGGCTCTGATTGTACGCTGACATGGTGATATTGTGGCGCTGACTGTATGCTGACAGTGCGCTAATTTGGCGCTAACGTGTCTAACACGTTAGTGTCTTCAACCTTCAGATACGCTTGCAGGGCATGTTACAATTAAAAGTGTGTGGATACCTTTCTAGATGTCGCGTGCGGATTTCCTAGGGTTCTGTTTGATCGCCGAAAAATACCACCATGTTCGTCTCAATGTGAATAAGTTGATGGTATGCTCAAATTGTTTTTGAGAACTTTACTAAAACTTGAATTTTCCAAATCAAGTTTCGCTCATCAACTTGAGGATCTCCAATGTATAACAAAAGCTTTTGATATCACCTGTTTTGGTTCTCCTATCAGTGAAGAGTATTTTATGGGGAAAATTAATATTTTCTATTACTACTTGAGTAAAATTTAAAAGCATTATAAAACTTATACCAAAAAAAAAAAAAAAAAACTCACACTAACTACACTCATCAGCTCTCTCACTTGGAGCTTACACTCTAAGCTCTCTTACTTGGATCATCTTGTTAGGGATGGTTTGAGCTCTCAAATGAGCTCCCAATTTATAGTGAAACTTATTGCATGATTTTTGTAATACAAGTATACGGTGTCAAGTTTTAGTAAAAGATAAGTAAGAGTGTCCAACCCACATGGATTGAAATCAAACTCACACTAAGTACTATAATTAATAAACCTAATTTTATTTAGTCGTAAATTAAAATAAACTAAATTAAAACTAAAAATAATAATAATAAAAAAAAAGATATCAAAACGTTTAATTACGGAAAACTAGGATGTGATAAATTCTAGAGTCTGATTTCACCTAACTATCCCCTATATATTTGTTATGCCAATCAATTATTACTCAATTTCTTAGTTTATAAGCTAAAAATCCTAAATTATTCTACTCCCTCTCCAGAGTGTCGAGTGAAAATATTATCAATTACTGACTTTGATATACCGATAAAAATCTAGTAATTAACAACTCGTTACGATATGTGATTCCTTGTTAACAACTTCAACGGAATTATAGGTCCTCTTAAACTCTATAAATTTCATCGGTTATATTTCTAGATCCTATCCAAAAGTCCCTCTTCCAAGTGATAGATTCTAAACATGTAATCATTGAATTTTTGGCCAACAAACTAGAAGCATTAAACATAAGAAAATATAAATAAATTGAATTGAAACTTTATAACAGTTAATTGAAAATTAAACAAATAGGTTCAAGCATAGGGTACATTATCCTCTATAATAATAAAATTAGTTCATGAAGAAATAGAAGAACAATAAAAACTAAGTCAAGAAAATATTGAACATCATTAGAGTTTAAAGAAAAAAACTAGAAGAAAAAACTCAAATCGAATCCCTACGTATTCGGAAGTCACCGTCTTCGTCTCCAATTTTCGCTCTTCAATCTCCCTTATTGGAACTCTCTAAAGTATGTGTTTAGAATTCTTTTGTTGTGTCTTTTTCTCCCCTCCAAGATTTTGGACGCATTTATGTATTTATAGGGAAGTCCTGGAGTCATTCTGCTCATATAATATTGATTCTTAATGATTCTGAAAGTCTTTCAGGGCGTCGTAATGCTAGAAGTGGCGTCCCAATGCTCGATTCTCAAGAAATTTGTGTCTTCATGGCGCCGAGACACCACCCTCTTTTATGGACGGGTCGTTTCTATGAATTTAGCCTTCCCATGTGCTTCAGTTGCATCGTTAAGCTCCCAAAACAAGTTTATTTTCCCCAATATCCATGTTTTTATGCTTCCTATCAATAAAACATAAAATAAACTACACAATACATTAAAATGATAAAATAATAAACTAAGAATGCAGGAATAAATGAGTATAACCCACACTTATCAAACACCATAATCTTAAGATTTTGCTAGTCCCGAGCAAAAGACTAAATAAAAATAAAGAAACAAAAGTAACTAAATTAACTTAGACACTTTAATAGGGATCATGATTGCATTAGTGTGTGCAACAAGCCTTTAAACACTCAGGCGGCCCTAGTGGACGAGTAATAGTCTCGTGAAGGCTTACAACGACGAAACACACAAACGTCATTTAACACACATGCAATCATGCAAAGATATAAAAAATAAAATAGTCTTGGTAGTTACACATAATATTGTCCTTAGAGAATGCCTACCAATGAAATCAAAGAACCTTCAAAGTACTCAATACAACTTAAATCCAAGTTCTTGAATAAATCATCTAAGCCAGACTCATAGTGTGTGTGTATGTGAAAAGTTCTATTCATAGCTCGATTCCTAAGTAAGTCAACTCGATGATTTCATCTCTAAAATTGGTATATGATGGGCCAAACCAACCTAGATATCTCAAAAGTGCTCTGTAATCGCCTTTATTTGCTCAGTATGGTATGATTTTTTCTTTTTTTTATCTTTTTCATTTCATCTTTTTTCAAACACATACCCTTTAAGGTAATATTTTTCCTCATGGTGGTCCTAGCACTTGCCCATGAGTAGCTTCACGCTTATCGATTATAGGTAGTTTAATTTTTTTCTTTCTTCATTCAATAATTTTTTTCTTTTAGTTTTATTTTTCCTTTTTTTAATCCATTTTTTCTTATAAATCGTACCATACATCATAACACTAGTAAATCGAGATAGACATCTAGGCAAACGGTCATTCATCAGCAATCAATTTTTTCAACTAGTCACTTTTTCAACTACCTAGGTTCTTACTGCTAAAAACCTATTATGAAGTGCTTACGAGTCTAATCTAGATCACCTACTCAAGGCATCAGATAAAAGTAAATTTGACACTTATTGTTTCTAAGATTTCATCCTAAAGCAAACAAAACTCATCATCAGACTTATGTTTTACTACTTATGACTTAAAAAAAAAAAATTTTTTTTTTAAAACATAGCATGAACTATCACAACATGCACACACCTCCAAACTTAAAACTTGCATTGTCCTCAATGTAATATAAACATAAAGAAACAAAAGTGAAGAACAACACTACCGTGTATGGAGTTGATCAAGCTCATTCTGGTCAGACTCTGGTTACACGGGCTGTATGAGTTGCGTAAATACCTGTTTAAATATACGTGCAAACTAATAAACAAGTAAATAGCACATAATAAAATAAAACTAAAGTAAAGAAAACACAAATAAACAAATGCAAGTGTTGCCTCCCTACTAGAGCTAAGTTTTACGTCTTCAGCCAGACGTAACCACCCAAGTGGTCATGGTGGCTTCAATGTAGCAGACCAGGTAGTCTCATGTGCCTCCTTCTTTGGTATCCACTATTGATTATAACATGAAAAATATTTACTTTGCTAGTTGTGGCAGAGTAACTATGGAAGGTTCCCTAGGGTCTTTTAATGTTTCAGCTATTGACTCTAACTTTGGGCCAGTATCTGTAGATTTTTTGCCATTTTGAATCTCTTGATAGGGGTGTTCGCGGTGCGGTTCGGGGCGGTTTTTTCATTTTTCACTTCAAACCGCTCGGGTTGGTGGTTTGAGAAATTAGAAAACGAAACTGCAAATTTGATAAGGAAAATCGTGACGGTTCGGGTTGATGGTTTAGCGATTTGGGCGGTTCGGGTCGGCGGTTTGGATTATAAATTTTTTAAGAAAATTTTATGTGTTTTCACATTATAATTGAAGAACAAATTACATATTTTTCATTTATTCATTACATATTGTTATATGATTATTAAATATCTTAATTTCCATAGTTAAAGAAGAAGAAAAATATAAAATAATATTTAATTTGAACGCAGGTCGGCTGTTTAGGTCGCGGTTGGAGTCAAAATTTACGGTTTGGGCGGTTCGCGGTTTGACATGGGTCAAAATCTCACACCGACCCGAAATTTACGGTTCGATTCAGTGCGGTTCAAAATCATTTTTAATATTTTTTCAAACCGCGCGGTTCGGTTCGATTCAATGAGGTTCGGTGCGGTTCGCGGTTTGACCTGAAATTGTGTTCACCGCTATCTCTTGACTATACATGTGGTAAAATTAACTCAACCTCTTTTTTAGCTTTCCATGGATCATCTTTAGGCAAGCGTTGACTCTTGAATTCCTTTTTTTTTACAGTGCCCTAGGATTGACTTTAGTTTCGACTACGAAGGATCTTATTTGCATTGCTTCACTATGCTTTTTAGCCTTTTGACTGTTGGTTCACCCTACAGGTTGGCTTGAATACATAGAGACGCAAATTACATGTGGTCATTGTCCATTGCAACTTCCTTATTTGTAATGTCTATTATGCGACATTCTTCATCACCTTGAGAACTCGGCATGGCTTTGAAAACACTAAAAGTGACTTCTTCATTTTGCACTCGCATTGCCAGTTCACTTTTTTTTGCACATCAATGATCGCTCTGCCTGTTCCCAAGAAAGGTCTTTCAAGGATAATTAGTGCATTATGATTCTCCTCTATATCATGAACAATAAAGTCAGCAGGAATGTAGAACTTATCCACCTTAACCAAAACATCCTCTACTATTCCTCATGGGTAGGTGAAGAATCTATCTGCTAGCTGCAATGTGACTTTAGTTGGATTTGCCTCACCTAAGCCCAATTTTTTGTAAATGGATAAGGGCAAGAGATTGATACTTTCACCCAAATCACATAACGTCTTACCGAAGTAACGATTTCTAATAGTGCATGGAATGGTAAAGTTGTCATGATCCTTCAACTTTAGAGGGAGCTTCTTCTATAGAATGCACTACACTCCTCTGTGATTGCTACTGTTTCAAAATTAGCCAGCTTCCTTTTCTTGAACATCACCTCATTCATAAACTTTACATAGTTAGGCATATGTTCTAATGGGTCTGCGAATGAGATATTGATATGGATCGTTTTAAAGATGTATATGAACTTGGTGAACTGATTATCTAACTTCTTCTTTGAAAGCGTCGAGGGTAAGCTAAAGGTGTCTATGGGATATGCAGTGGCTTATATGGAGGAGTTGTTACAATGTTATCTTCTTTTGTCACTGTTTCCTCTTGAAATGCCACTTCTTTGTCTTGACTGCCTAAGTCCTTAGGAATATCTTTAAGATGTTTCCCACTCATGTGGGTAATAGCCTGACACTGCTCCTTATGATTGACTTTAGTATTGCTAGGAAACACTTTTCTCTATTGATTAGCCATAGAAGAAGCAAGCTGTCCAATTTATAATTCTAAGGACTTCATTATTGCCCTTATTTTTCCCATGTGTATTTCAATATTTTCCAGCCTCGACTCATTCTTGTCAAACCTCTCTGAAGTTTTAGCAACAATCGTGCTCATTTTTGCACAACTCTTTGATTGTTGTAGCCATGAGGAGGTTCCAAGGTATTCTCTATGTTCACATATGACAACTTCGGATGATAATAGTTAGGCATATAATTGCCTCTATAATTGTTGAAATTCTGATTGTTCACATACTGGACTTGTTCAAAATTTACTCATCCGTCTGGTAAGATCACTCTATTAGCAGCAACTTCAACAGATAGTTGGCTCCTATGATTGTTTAATGTTGCTAGATGAGTTATGAGGGATGACACTTGAGTTGTAAGTGCAACAATAGGATCCACTTCATGTATGCATGCCACCTTAGTCTTCATCGAGCGTTCACTTGACCATTGGAAATTATCAATGGCCATCTCCAGTAGAGCATAGATATCTTCAGAAGTTTTCTTGAACATGGTTCCTCCAGCAGTTGCATCAACCATGGTCTTGTTTGGACCATTCAACCCATTATAAAATAGTTGAATCTGGACCCAATCTTCATAATTATGTTGTGGGCACCTTTTGAGAAAATATTTAAAGTGCTCTCATACCTTATACAAGTTCTCGGTCTCCAACTTCTTAAATATGCTTATCTCTGCTCTCAGTTGGGCTGTTTAGCTGATGGAAAGAACCTTATAAGAAATTTTGTGGTTATATCCTCCAATGTCATGATGCTTCTCATTGGTATAGATTGCAGCCAATCCCTTGCTTTGTCACTTAAAGAGAATGGGAACAAACGTAACCTGATGGTCTTTTTAGTCATGTCATTCATCTTTTTGGTATCTTCCATCTCCAAGAACATCCTTAAGTAAATATTAGGATCCTCTACAGCTGAACCCCCAAACTTTTTTTATCACACCATATTGATGTGTGTAGGTTTCAACTCAAAATTATTTTCATTGATTGATTGATGCACAATCCCAGAATAATTATCATCAATGAATGGCTTAAAGTGATCCCGTATTGCCACATGCGACGGGTTGTTCTCTATATTTTCAACCGCCATTGATTTTTTCCAATTCTCATTTATTTCCTTAGTCTCCTCCTTATTATTTCTATTTCAGAATCAAACATGAGCGAGTCGAGACTTGTGAATCTTAGCATCCAGTGAAGCACATAAAGACAAAAAAATAATAAGATAAAAATAAAAATAAAAATAAAAAATCTAAATTAAAGTTAAGATTACTTGGGGTATTAATGTGAATAAAATTAAACAATCTCTGGCAGTAACGCCAAAAACTTATTGTGAGATTTTCGTACCGCAAGTATATGGTGTCAAGTTTTAGTAATAGATAAGTAAGAGTGTCGAACCCACATGGATTGAAATTACTCACACTAAGTACTATAATTAATAAACCTAACTTTACTTAGAAGCAATTTAAAATAAACTAAATTAAAAGTAAAAACTAAAAAACAAGATATCAAAATGTTTAATTAAGGAAAACCAAGATGAGATAACTTCTAGAGTCTGATTTCATCTAACTATACCCTATGTATTTATTATGTCAATCAATTATTACTTAATTTCTTATTTTATAAGTCAGAAATCCTAAATTATTCAACTCTCTTTATCGATTACCGAGTGAAAATATTATCAATGACTAACTTTTGTATCCCTATAAAAATCTAGTAATTAACAACTCGTTAGGCTATGTGATTCTTTGTTAACAAATTCAAATGAATTATAGGTCATTCTGAACTCTATAAATTTCCTAGGTTATATTTTTAGATCCTATTCAAAATTCCCTCTCTCGAGTGATTGATTTTAAACCTGAAATCATCTAATTTGTGGTCAACAAACCAGAAATATTAAATACGAGAAAATATAAATAAAATAAATTGAAACTTTATAATAGTTAATTGAAAATTAAATACATAGGTTCAATCATAGGCTACATTATCCTCTAGAATAATAAAATTATTTCATGACTAAATAGAATAACAATAAAAAATGAGTCAAAAACATATTGGACATCATTAGAGTTTAAAGAAAGAAACTAGAAGATAAAATCTGAATCTAATCCCTTCATATTCGGACGTCATCGCCTTCGTCTCCTCTTCTTACTCTTCAATCTCCCTCCTTGGATTTCTCTTAAGTATGTGTTTAGAACTCTTTTGTTGTGTCTTTTTCTCCCCTCCAGGGCTTTGAATACACTTATGTATTTATAGGGAAATCATGGAGTCCTCATGCTCATAAAATACTAGCTCTTGATGATTCTGAAAGTCTTCTGAGGCATCAAGATGCCAGAAGTGGCGTCACAATGCCTGATTCTTGAGAAATTTATGTCTTTAAGTTGGTTGGGCGTCGCGATGTTTGGGATGAGTCGTTTCTGCGTATTTAGCCTTCCCGCGTATCTAACAAAATAATAAGCTAAAAAAATATGGATAAGTGGTTATAAATCGCACTTATTAAAACTCAAGCTCACTATTACAACAAACTAAAAAATACACCTAAAGCAAACTTTGCGTTTTGCTCCAAAAATTCAATAAATGAGATCTTCCACCTAAAATAGATTTGTTTGTTCGCACCATTGTCAAAAGGTAGTCATTTTCTTTTGACAACCATACTTTTGACAATGCATGGGGATGTGAGTTGGATTCTACATATAACATAATATAAATGAAATTATGGTTCAAGAAGTTGTGACATTGAATAAGTATGAAATTAGTTGGCTGTTTATTAATATTTGTGAAATCTCTCACTATAAGTCGATTTTTAAGGATAAATTTCTATCATTGGGTTTGTAAAAATAATAATCAGAGTCAATACTATACCAGAGTTCTCTCCAAATTAAAATTGTATGATGCATGAGTGACATCGATATTGTAATATTTAGCATAGATAAGTTAGACTAGTAAAAAAGATCTAGCCTATGTAGGCGCAACCATTGCTAAGCCTTTTTTAACCCTTGTATATCTTGTTCTTATAAGCCGATTTTTAGATATTGGTTTCGAACACAGTTTTTATATAAAAATCCTATCACATGACATAATTTGTTAGGGATCGTGGGTTGAAGCTGTCACACAAGTAAAGTGAAATTGAGAATAATTGTTAGTTCATGAGGCTTTGTCTACCATATAACAGTACAATAATAATTAGGAGGCTTAGCCTACCATCAATCTTAACAATAAAATAAGACAATGAGACACAAATTTAACGTGGTAAAACCCTCAATGTGATGGAAACATTCACTGGTAAAAGTATAAGGATTTCACTATAGTGGAATGAATTTTACATCCTCTCTCTAAACACAATGAGTGAATAATCTCACACTCTCTTAGAATATGAGAACTACAACTCTCTCACAAACTCTTAAAATACAAAGGATTTGGTTGAGAATGGGATGAAGAAAATAATAAAATGAAGCCTCTATTTAAAGGCATGAGATTCACTATGCAAATATTGAATTCTAATTTCTTATTATTTTCTTTTTAAGCATGAGGGACCCACCAGAATATTTAATTTATTTATTTTCTTCAATCATGCTTTCGGTGTATGATTTTCTTTGATTTTAACAATTGTCCCACTTAGAAACTTGATTGAGAACCAATAAGTTTCCACACCATCTTTTCTACTTTGTCTTCTTCAAGGTGCTTATGTTTCTACTAAGCCGTAAGAGGATCTACACTATACAAACTCATCTAAATTGATAGGCTTTATCATTACGTCTATAAGGTTCTCAATGGTGTGTACTTTCAACAAGTCCACATTGTCTTATTCCACTACTTCACTAACAAAGTGGTGTTGTACCCCTATATGTTTCGTTCTTGAATGAAAGGATGGATTCTTTGCAATATACAAAGCAATCTGACTGTAATAAAAAAAGAATCTTCTCTTGTTTGTGCTCGAGCTCCTCCAATGACTTTTGAAACCAAATAGCTTCCTTGCAAACTTTTGTAGCAGCCATGTACTCAGCTTCTGTTGTAGACAAAGCCACCACACTGTGTAACTTGGATACTCAGCTCACTGCTCCTACTGCAAGTACAAACACATAACTTGTGGTGAATTTTCTTTTGTCAAGATCTCTTGCAAAATCTGAATCAGCGCAGCCTCTAACAACAAATTCTGATCCTCCATAACATAATGCATCATCTGAGGTTCCTTTGGTATATCTAAGGATGCTCTTAACAGTATTTTAATGCTCTCTACCAGGATTCATCATAAAACGACTAAGCACTCACACTACTTATGTAATGCTTTGTCTTGTACAAATCATGGGGTATATTAAGCTTTACACTGCTGATGCATATGGTATTCGAAGCATCTCCTCCCTCTCAGCTTCATTGCTAGGACACATAAAAAATGATAACTTGAAATTAACAAGAAGTGGGATAGAAATTGGCTTATAATCTTCCATGTTGAACCGCCATATGATTTTTTTCAAGTAATTTTTCTGAGAAAGTCAAATCTTCCTGTTATTTCTGTCTCGGTGTATTTGCATCCTTAGAATAGTGTTTGCTAGTCCTATATCCTTCATGTCAAACTCCCTAGCTAACTATGCCTTTAATTCTTGGACTAGATTTTTGTTAGGGCCTGCTACTAACATGTCATCCACATACAGCAGCAAGATATTGAAGTCATTATTTCCAAACCTCTTGTAATATGTACAATGGTTTAAATTGAGTTTGTTGTACCCAAGGCAAATAATGAAGGTATCAAATAGCTTATACCAATATTTTGACGCTTATTTAAGACCATATAGAGATTTTTTCAACCTGCAAACCAAGTTCTCCTTGCCTATTTCAGCAAAATCTTCTGGTTGGAGCATATAAATTTTTTCTCAAGTTCTCCATGAAGAAATGTAGTTTTTATATATAATTGTTGGAGATGTAGGTCAAAAGTAGCACACATAGCCAGGACTACTCTAATTGTTGTAAGTCAAACCATCGGAGAAAATATCTCATTGAAATTAATCCTTTTTTCTGAGAATATCATTTCATCACCAATCGTGCACGATACCGCTCCACTTGATCATTGCTATCTCGTTTGATCTTGTGGTAATGATACTAGATCTCATGTATTGTTTCTATACAAAGCTTCTATTTCTTCTTGCATTGCTGTTATCCATAAAGATACATTTACATCTTTTGTAGCTTTATGGAAAGTTGATGGCTCTCCATCCTCTATTAGAAGACAGTATGCAATGTTACTCTTTGTATCATACTCTGAGTGCCAACCAGGAGGTCTTCTCTCTCGAGTTGATCGACGAACTTCAGAAGCTTTAAACTCAATTAGTTTTGGTACCTCGTGCTCTGGTGCTGCTTCAAAAGAATCTGAATTTTCTTGTTCTGTATTATTTTCCACCAGTATTGTTGCCGTCTATGTACTTTCTTTTGAAGTGCTATCATTTCCTTCTTTCTGCAGTCGTTCTACTGTAAATATCACATCTATACTGATGATGATGTTGTGGGTAGTGGGATCCCACAAGCGAAATACCCTTTTACTCTATTAGCATAACCCAAGAAAATATATTTTCAAGATTTTAGATCTAGCTTTGTGATTTATTGAGCGTTGTACATCACGTACACAGAACAACCAAAAATGTGAAGAGATGAGTAATCAGCTGGCTATCCGCTCCACATCTACATCGGTGTTTTCAAATCATTGACAGTTGATGCAGATCTTTTTATAACATAACATGTTGTTTGAACTACTTCTGTCCAAAAGAATTTTGGAAGACTAGCTATTCTGAGCATAGCTCTTACTCTCTTCAGAAGCGTTCTATTCATCTTTTTTGCCACACCATTTTATTGAGTGTATGATGTAGTACTCTGCCTTTTGATGTCTTCTTGCTGACAATATACATCAAAATCATTGCTGTAATATTCTCCTCTTATATGTCCTTAGAAACTTGATTCTCCTTCCAGTTTCAACTTCAATTTGTGCTTTGAAGATTTTGAAAACTAACATCACATCTGACTTGTTTTTGATCAGGTACACCCAACATCTTCTAGAAAAATCATCAATAAATGAATGATTCACGAATTATTATATAAATATTGTATTTTTACACATAACCTAATGATCAGTCTCGTATGGGGCACCATTCGAAAGTATGGAAAGTCCCGAGATCAAACACTGGGAAAGGGAAAATCCAGACATTTTAAAAAACAGCCAAAACCCACGCTGGACATCACCTATGTCTGACCCGACTTCTCTAAAACAATAATATACAGCCGATCATGCCCTGGAAACAATAAATCTGAATGGATAAATTACAGTTGTCATTGAGTGAAAAGATTGTCAAACACTTAAGTCACGAGATCTGATTATGTCTGGGCAGACAGAAAATTCAAAATAAATGTCTGATCCGATATTATCTAAGCTGCCAGCACACATGTAAATTTCAAATTTCTGGAATCACATACTAATTAATGTCTCACCATAATTGTACCTCAAAATATACACCCGACCAGACATATATCAACCTGTAAATGACGCAACATATTGACAATCACTCACTGTCTTAGAAATCACTCCAGATAGGGAGGAGGCAGGGCTGATTGTGTGTTCGTTTCCATTCTTAAGCCTTTAACATTATAAAAAAATGGGGTTTCCTTTTGAACTGGATAACTTTTTCTCCCCACTGCTAACCTAAAAACCTTGCATCTCCCTAGTTACTCAAACCTTGCAACTCAATTAAAGTTTGTGAGGAATCTTTGAGAGTTTCCCTCTCAGGCAGGCAACCCAGCAATCATCCAGCATTCAAAAAGTGCTTCATAAGCCAAACTGCAAGAAAGGTACGACCTGATGGTACCCTGACTTCTATTTTCACATTTTTTTCTCCTTGTTGCAATACAGTATCTCCAGCCGGACATGTGAAAGCCTGTAACATATCAGCCAATGGGTGCAAACACTCGGCCATATTACTATATTCTTTAGATTATTGCATGCTTAATTATTTTTTATATTACGCTTGTTGTTATTACTTTATGCATGTCCTCATTTTTCTGTTCTGATATGTGAATGATATCTGTCTAGATACATTATATATTTGGTCGGACATTCCTGAGATATGATAGATTTTGTTGTATGTCCCCTCTTAATATATAGGAAGAAAACCTGGATATAAATTTTATAGTCAATTCTGAATTAACGGTAATATGATCTGTACTCGAGATACAATGTCATATAATAGTTGGAATGACTATACGTAAGGTCAGTCTTCTATATATCACAATTACCATATATGCATGATTATGTGATTTCTGTTCTCTTCAATGCATATTCGGCTAGACATGCAATAAGTCTGGTCGGGCATTAACTCCCTGACGAAAGTCGACAAGGCTTCCACGAAGCCAGGCCAATGAGAACATGTAATGTTTTGTTACTATTGCCATCATATTGTTCCTGCCTTGAAATTAATTTAACTGTTTTATGCATATTCCTACACTATTATGAATTGCTCTGCTTTACGCATGTTTGTTCTGTTTTAGGCATGTTTCTGTATCGTTTGGTTTTTATAGTTGTTTATTTACTGCCTTATTATTTAATTGCGAGCTTGTTTAATTTGGGCTATTGTTACCTCATCAATTGTTACTACTTCTGTTATTTCTACAACAAGTATGATCCTGCATTTCTGATTTACATAAAAAGATCCGACCAGGTTTACATTAAGTCTGGTCGGACGTTAGTGATGCAATAGATACCCGGTAGGTTATGGCTATGTCCGACTAGGCCTCCCAAAGGCCAGATCTATAAAAATACCCGCTTTGATTTGTCTAATTATCATTTCACTATTATTAACTTTTATATTTACTTACTTCTTATTACTATTTTATTTGTGCACAATTGTATGCTATACAAACTCTTATTGCATTATATGACATGACAATACCTTCTTTAAATTTATATATTACATTGGCATTAGTAAGGAACTATTTCGAACCCAAACAAGTTTAAGGCCGGACCTCGCAAATGGTGTATTATGGCTTAAATCATTCCTAGTGTTTCCTCTAGGTAACGACTTCTTTATTCTCCGGTTAGTCTCCCTATAGAGCTATCGGTACTCTTTACGGGCTGTGAGTCGAACAATGTCGTGGTCGTCAAAATTATAGGCATAGTGGTAAATCCTGCTTCACTCCTATAATAATGAAACCATGAAAAATACAGCTATTTTCAAGAAACTACATATCAACATACCCTGTACAGAGGCATTAGAGCAGACTCCCAGATATATCAAGTTTATGAAGGAGATCATATCCAAGAAAAGAAAACTAGGTGAATTTGAAACTGTGGACACTCACAGAGGAATGTAATACTATCTTGTAGAAAGAGCTTCCCCGAAGATGAAGAATCTTGCCCGCTATACCATACCATGTACTATGGTTGAGCATCGGTTCTGTTTCAACTTGAAAATGATTAGAATCGACCCATTTTTAGTGTAAAGATTTGGAATCGATTCATTTAGGGCTGATTCCAATTATAAAATTCAAGAATCAAATTTAAGGGTTCGGTACTTGTCCACAATGGTAAGAACCGGAACTATACCATTTAATCAAAATTGAAATCGATTAAAGAATTGATTTACGAACTGATTTTTGAACCAATTTTAGAATCCATTAAACCCAATTTCACTTTAAACAAATAGCGTCGTTTACTCTTCTTATAATCTTTTAAGTCAAATCTGTTTACTTCTTCTTCCCCCTCTCTCAATCGATTGAAATCCTTAAACCTAGCTGTTTAATTGTTTTGGCTCTCTCTCCCTCATGTTGGGGTGTTGGCTTGTATTCTCTCACTCTCTGAATCGGCTCTCGATATCTCACTCTATAATCTCTTAGACTCATACACTTAGTAAGTGAAAAGAGTAAAGCTTGCCATATTTGTTGTGCTCGGTAACTGTTTGTTGACTTGCATATTTGTTTATTTTGACAATATTAGGTAGGAATTGCAGTGAATGAGTTGTATGTTTTACATATTTGATGTTTGTTGGACACATAAATTTGATAGACAAATATTTGATTTGTGACTCGGTCTTAATATATGTTGATGGTGTTTTTTAAGCACTATGATATTTAAGCGGTACGACAGGGGTAAAATGGTAACTCCCTTGTTGATCGAGATCATTAATGCCGACCCGATCACATGAGTGTTATAAAGCCAACAGATAGAGATCCAACACTTGATGATAGGTGACCGACCACTTTTGTTCGGATGACCGAGCATTATAAGATCGGTAGCAGTATTCTCAGCTCAAATGACCATTATGGCCGACCTCATGAAGACCGAGCACATGTCGAGGCGTGCTCAGGAAGATAAGGCATCTTATTTTTACGGATAAGATGACAAGTTATCCTACATTCATGGGGTAAACTAATAAGTCAGTGTCCTAGTAGGATAAAGGGAGTGAAGGTAGTTTTGACTAGGAATCCTTATGGGAAAAGGAAATTGTTTCAACTAGGAAATTCTTGTACAAATATGAATATGATTTCTACACTATTATAAATAGGAGGGTAGAGTGTGCATAAGGGAAGGAGAATGAAGATCAGAATAATTATCATCAGACTTGGTAAAAACAAGAAGCAGAGCTGAGAAGCGTGTTTGAGTAATAAAAGTATCATCCTTTTTTGCGCCCGTGGACGTAGGTCGGATCAAGATCCGCCGAACCACATTAAAACTCCTTGTTGATTGGTGCATTTATCTGTCTTTTGCTAAATTTGCTTTTGGTCCCCCATAACCAAACAAATTCACTATTGAGGGAGGATTGTCTCGGGAGTAATATTCCCATATTGCCCTGAGACCAAAAATCCGCCGTCAACAGTTGGCGTTGTCTGTGGGGAACTCAACAAAAAGCAGCTCGCGTAGTAAGACGATGGCAGAAGATGGAAATCACCGATCGTCAGGGATTTCACCAGATAGTTCGGGAAATCCAGGATAAAGGTCTGTTGGCCGAGCCTAATTTGAGGAGGTTCCCGATTGAGGAGGGATAGTAGGGCATACTGTATCTACCACAACGTAAGGGGACATGCAACGAATGGGTGCAGAGACCTGCAGGAGCAGGTAGAAGACTTGGTGAAAGAAGGCTATCTCAGTGTGTACATAGACCATTCGGTTTTTTGAGGTCGACCAAGTTGATAGCAGAAGTCATCCGGTCGGATGCGTGGAATGCTGAGATGTAGAGATGATATATTAAGAAGAGTCTTGCTTGTAGTGACCCTTGTAGAGTTGCAAGAAAGGCAACGGATCTAAAAAAGGTGAGTAAGACCTCTTATGTCTTAGGTTGACATTTGATTATGCTTGTTTGTTATAGCTCACACAATGGTTTTGATATTTGTTTTACGGCTCGGGTCTGCTCTTGTACCGCCGAGACCGATGTTTCTTTCCGACTCGGGTCTGCTCTTGTACCGCCGAGAGCGATGTTTCTTTCCGGCTCGGGTCTGCTCTTGTACCGCCGAGACCGATGTTTCTTTCCGGCTCGGGTCTGCTTTTGTACCGCCGAGAGCGATGTTTCTTTCCGGCTCGGGTCTGCTCTTATACCGCCGAGACCGATGTTTCTTTCCGGCTCGGGTATGCTCTTGTACCACCGAGACCGATGTTTCTTTCCGGCTCGGGTCTGCTCTTGTACCGCCGAGACCAATGTTTCTTTCCGGCTCGGGTCTGCTCTTGTACCACCGAGACCGATGTTTCTTTCCGGCTCGGGTCTGCTCTTGTACCGCCGAGACCGATGTTTCTTTCCGGCTCGGGTCTGCTCTTGTACCGCCGAGACCGATGTTTCTTTCCGGCTCGGGTCTGCTCTTGTACCGCCGAGACCAATGTTTCTTTCCGACTCGGGTTCTTTCCGACTCGGGTCTGCTCTTGTACCGCCGAGACCGATGTTTCTTTCCGGCTCGGGTCTGCTCTTGTACCGCCGAGAGCGATGTTTCTTTCCGGCTCGGGTCTGCTCTTGTACCGCCGAGACCGATGTTTCTTTCCGATTCGGGTCTGCTCTTGTACCGCCGAGATCGATGTTTGTTTCGGCTCAGGGCTGGATTTCGTTCCGCCGAGGCCGCTTGGTTATTCGGCTCGAGGCTGGATTTCGTTCAGCCGAGGCCACTTGTTTATTCGGCTCGGGGCTGGATTTTGTTCTAGCCCCGCCGAGGCCGCTTGTTTATTCGGCTCGGGGTTGGATTTCGTTCCGCCGAGGCCGCTTGGTTATTCGGCTCGGGGTTGGATTTCGTTCCGCCGAGGCCACTTGTTTATTCGGCTCGGGGCTGGATTTTATTCCGCCGAGGCCGCTTGGTTATTCGGCTCAGGGCTGGATTTCGTTCCGTCGAGGCCTTATTGTTTATTCGGCTCGGGTTCGGGTTGCGTCCCACCGAGTCGGTTTCTTTGGACTGTGGATGTAACATTCCCCCAGAGCCAAGTCTTTCTTTCAGCTCGGGGTCGGGTTACGTCCCACCGAGTCGGTTTCTTTGGACTGGGGATGTAACATTCCCCTAGAGCCAAGTCTTTCTTTCAGCTAGGGATCGGGTTACGTCCCACCGAGTCGATCGTCATCAGCATAAGGGCAAAGCATTTTCTCCACGGGTAGATATCGGGATCCTCGTTGACTGAGCACACGAGGGTGGCAAGAATGACCAGATTTGCACCCAAGGCATTTTTCTCTGCGGTTCCTGGAGTGACCACCGACGAATTCATCAGCACACTATCTCTTTTTATAGTTCCCGGCAACAACTCGCAAACTCGTTGTTACCGAGAACTAGGGGATAGATGTTGATGGTGTTTTTTAAGCACTATGATATTTAAGCGGTACGACAGGGGTAAAATGGTAACTCCCTTGTTGATCGAGATCATTAATGCCGACCCGATCACATGAGTGTTATAAAGCCAACAGGTAGAGATCGAACACTTGATGATAGGTGACCGACCACTTTTGTTCGGATGACCGAGCATTATAAGATCGGTAGCAGTATTCTCAGCTCAAATGACCATTATGGCCGACCTCATGAAGACCGAGCACATGTCGAGGCGTGCTCAGGAAGATAAGGCATCCTATTTTTACGGATAAGATGAAAAGTTATCCTACATTCATGGGGTAAACTAATAAGTCAGTGTCCTAGTAGGATAAAGGGAGTGAAGGTAGTTTTGACTAGGAATCCTTATAGGAAAAGGAAATTGTTTCAACTAGGAAATTCTTGTACAAATATGAATATGATTTCTACACTATTATAAATAGGAGGGTAGAGTGTGCATAAGGGAAGGAGAATGAAGATCAGAATCATTATCATCAGACTTGGTAAAAACAAGAAGCAGAGCTGAGAAGCGTGTTTGAGTAATAAAAGTATCATCCTTTTTTGCGCCCGTGGACGTAGGTCGGATCAAGATCCGCCGAACCACGTTAAAACTCCTTGTTGATTGGTGCATTTATCTGTCTTTTGCTAAATTTGCTTTTGGTCCCCCATAACCAAACAAATTCACTATTGAGGGAGGATTGTCTCGGGAGTAATATTCTCATATTGCCTTGAGACCAAAATCAGCCGTCAACAATATATTTTCCTTTTTGGTAGCAACACAATGACTCGCTCTATTTCTGTAATTTGTTTAGTTTTTCTTGTCCTTTTGGAAGTTGAAGATATTTTGTTCATTTGAACTTCTGATGCTAGTTTCTTCTCAATGAAATACTTTTGTCAGGAAATTGTTGGTTCATTGAGGTTGCAACTTGACTATTATTATATATTTGGTAGACTCAAAGCTATTGGTTCATTGAGGTTCAAAAATTGTTGTTTGGCTGTTGTATTGCTGTTGTTTGGTGATGCTGGGATGCCGCAGCTTTGATGTTGTGTTGGTTTGTTGTTTTGATGCTGTTTGGGTTGTGTTTTGCTGAATTCGTATGTTATTATTATTATTATTTTTTTTATATGAAATATAGTCTGTATTTTTTTTTATGTTGTCAAGATTGATTAAGGGTATTTTTTTCAATCTCAAATGCGCGATTATGGTAATATATTTGTTGACGGCGGATTTTGGTCTCGGGGCAATACGATAATATCACCTCCGAGGTAATCCTCCTTCAATAGTGAATTTGTTTGGTTATGGGGGACCAAAAGCAAATTTAGCGAGAGACAGATAAACACACCAATCGACAAAGAGATTTAACGTGGTTCGGTGGATTTGGATCCGACCTACGTCCATGGACAAAAACATGATGGTGCTCTTTATTACTCCAACACGCTTCTCGGGTCTCTTCTTTGTTTTTACAAATCAGAGCTTGATGGTTCTGATCCCTAATTTTTTTGATGCATTTTACACATACTCTGCCCCCCCTATTTATAATAGTATAGAAATCAGACTCCTATTTGCATAAGAAATCCTAGTTTGAACTTAGTCTTCTCTTCTTGCAATGATTCCTAGTCTAATATTGCCTTCTCTTTTCTTGTTCCTTTTTCGGATTCTGACTTCATTTCCTTGTGAGAGTAGGATAATTTGCTTATCTTATCCGTAAGAATAGGGTGTCATTATCTTTGAGCATATCTCGCTCGTCTGGTCGGTCTCCATGTGGTCGGTCATGATAGTCATTTGAACTGAGAATGCCGCTGTCGATCTGATAATGCCCGGTCATTCGATCTCAAGTGGTCGGTCACCTATCATCAAGTGCTCGGTCTCTTACTGTATAGTGGCCAGGTCGGCTTTAATGATCTCGCCCAAGAAGGGAATTACCCTTTTTACCCCTGCCGTACTCTTTAAATAACATAGGTCCTGAAAACATCATCAACAATATTTAAATTTGGAATCGGATCGAAACTGATTAAGAACTTATAAATAGGATACCATATTTAATTATATAAGTTTCAGTTCTAAATAACAGGAATTAATTTTTTTGGATAAATTCTGATTCTATTTGGAATCAAATCTGATATCATTAATGTAATTTATGTACTTTGCTCATCTACGGAATAATATTTGTATGGAATATTGATCATTT
This sequence comes from Zanthoxylum bungeanum, assembly GCA_019454045.1. Taxonomy (NCBI): domain Eukaryota; kingdom Viridiplantae; phylum Streptophyta; class Magnoliopsida; order Sapindales; family Rutaceae; genus Zanthoxylum; species Zanthoxylum bungeanum. The sequence goes on from SKCR01031134.1 coordinate 213,208, forward strand.
CACTCAAAATCACTAATAGAATATGTTTTTAAAGTAAAATTAATATATTTTTTACAATATTAATTAGATCGATGAATTTTCTCAAATTTTCCAATAATTTTGAACTTGCACATCGAGTGGACAGTATGATTTTACCAAAAAAAAATTAAAAATTAAAAATTAAAAGTAGAGAAATGTATCAATTGCAATTTCACTGTTTTGTAAAGAAATGATTGATGTGATTAGATCTTTGACAAATATTTCAATAATTAGCTAACTGTTAAAAATAATTGATAATGCTGCCAAAACCACACTTAATTCATGAACGAGTGTGACTTCTGAATGGGTCTAATATAATAGAAATAAGTAACCTTAACAATTACGGTTCAAGATGTTGCGATCAATTTGTTCAAATTTATTAAGTATGTGATTAACGAGTGTTTTATTAATTTTTGGGATGTTTTCTTTATAAATTTAATTTTAAGAATGAATTTTACTCATAAATTTATAAAAAATAATATCAGTCAGAATATACCTCCAGGTTGCAATCATTTAACTTAAGCGGAAGCCCCCAAGGGGTGCGGCTTAGTGGTGAATGCTCCAAAATCTCACCTTGAGGTTCTGGGTTCGAATCCAGAGGGTGCAATTTTTTGTAAGAGCCTGGGGCAGCCGGGGGTTTTACCTGCGCCACGGCCTAGAATGGGTGATTTGGTGGCGGGTTTCCAACGATTTCAAAAAATAAAAATAAAAATAAAAAATAAAAAAATTTAACTTAAGCGGATGGTTTATTATTCTATCCATGAGTTCAGAAATAGAAGTTAAAGAGACTATGGAGAAAAAAATGTTGGCTTCTGTAGGAACGCATTTTCGACAAAAAAAAAGTTCTTAATACATGTCACAATACAAGTGCGATACTGATTAAAAGGATATTTATATTTACATTCCTTATCATTACCTAGTAAAATCATTCATGTAATTTGCTCATCTTCAGAATCATATTTATAATTATAAATTGATATGTGTGGCCTTTAAGGATCAACTAGTTCTTTTAAAAATTATTTATTTATTTAAGGGAAAGTATCTCATGTCCATCATAAATGAGGCGAAAGTCCGAAAATATTATAATATTTTTGACTTTATCATTTTCCACCTAAAATTTCAAAAGTATCAATTTCCGCCTTTTTTAATTAAGGTGGAAATTTGATAATAATTTGAACATTTTTCAAGCGGAATATGATTCAACTTTGAGTGACTGTTTTTCATTCCAAGAGAAATATGAGAAATTAACCCCTCAAACAAACATCACCCAATAATGAATTTGTTTGGTTAGTTGTGAACCAAAGCAAACTAAGCAGACAAATAAGATAAACACAGAGTTTATGTGGTTCGATGGATAGTGGCTCTAACATATGTCCACAGGAGAAAGGGGGTGTATTTTATTACTATTTTGGATCAAGATCGACCCGAACTATAATGTGAAAATGAGCTCACTAAGTGATCCAACGCATTGGGTCTTACACATGCCAGTTACAATTCATTCACTTGGTCAGATAACCAACCATTTTTCTCTTTTTATCACTGGTTTTTAAGCTCTTAGTTTTTACAAGTTGTGAGGTGTAAAATTTTCTAACACTTGAATCTGAGATTTCAACCTCTTTATATAGGCTTCCAAATTCACTATTTCATCGCCTATGATTGACCGGCGTAAACACACACGTATAACGCAAGCGCACGTATCGTTCAAGTAGTATAAAAATATCGATCCCACAAGGACTTAATTCCTACTGTTGTTATTAATTATTGAATCTATTTATTTACAAATATCTAATTAAAGGGAGAATGAAATTGATTGCTTGATTGATTTGGTAGATTTGCTAAATAAATAAATAAAAAGATAAAAGAAAATACTAAGGAAAATAAAAGACACAAAAATCTAAGGTTGTGAATCATTCTAATATCTTTTAAAAGATGAAGTGATTATTTTATGTTTGTGAAATAAATCGGTTTACTAACCTGGAATACTAAATTATGCAAAAGCCTCTGTCGATGGTCAGATGCAAATACCCAGTTTAATCCAATTGAACCATATGTCTTTGTCAACAAAATTATCTGGATTCATTAAGATTAAGTTCCAATTATGGCTACCCCCGCCCGACAGGTATATTCCTATCCTGTAAGGAAATCTATTAAAGGGTTATCTATCCTCAAGGAAGATCATGGGCTATTAAGTCTAAGGCTGAAATCTAAAATCCCTATGTCTAGTTCATTTTAGATTTACCATATCAATCTTATTGGTGATCAGACAACAAGAAGCATTAAGCTTAAGATTTAATAAATAAACCTTTAAATTACCCAAACTATCAAATAATCCCTTATAAACCGGTGATATTAAAAGTCATCACAACCTCAGAAAACTAACACATAACTAGGATTAGTAAATACATAAAAGTAAAAGACATAAAGTAAAAATGCTGAAAAGTAAAATACAATAAAATAAAATGCTAAGGTAAAAGGAATTACTTTTATTACTACTAATTTAGATATCTCCCATAAAATAATATATAAACTTGTGATAATATTACCAACCGACCATTCTGGCGGTATCCTGATTAAGTCAAATTAAGTCCAACCAGCCATTAAGGCGGAACCAAAAATAAATTTACCAACCGACCAATCTGGCGGTATCCTTGATTAGTCAGGTTTAAACCAGATTAAAATTAAATTACCAACCGACCAATATAGCGGTATCCCTTATTAAGTCAATATTTTAAATAGTTAATATATTATTTTTAAGGGAGATTAATCTAAATAGCAACAGTAAAAGAATTACCTTTCACCCTAGCTGGGGAAGTTACAACATCATGGTGAATAGTAAAAACTGTAAAAAGTAAAAAGTAAAAATTAAATTACTATTATTACAAAACGTAATTAAAATTATTTACAAAACTAAAAATTAAAAACTAAAAAAAAATAAAAAATCTAGAGAGAGAAAACTCTCTATTTAGAGAAAATTCAAGAGAGAGAGAGATGTGTTGAAATCTGAAATTCGAAGCTGAATTTATAGGCGCAGATGGGCATCTGGCGTCGCGACGCTAAGGGCTCCAGCGTCGCGACGCTGGAACAGTTGGCGTGGCACACTGAGGAGGCGACACGTGGCAAGGCGGCTGACTGTTTACGCGACAGGTGGCAAGGCGGCTAAGACTCAATTATTGTGATGACGTCATTGATGACGTCATGCTGACGTGGCGCTGACGTGGCGCTGATGTGGCGATGACGTGGCGTTGCAATTGTCGGCACAATAGGATTGCGACACATGGCGACACGTGTCACGTTGTGATTGGCTGAGGCTGACGTGGCACGTTGACTTGGTTGACCTTGTGACGTGGCTGATGACGTGGCATGACACATGGCGAAGTTGACTCTTTGACCACTGACATGGCTGATGACGAGGCGACACGTGTCATGTCTGAGTGTCGGCAGCATATGATGATGACACGTGGCACGGCGCACGTTAGCAGATTGGCTGTGTTGGTGACACGTGGCACGGTGCACGTTAGCAAAGTCAACTTTTCAGATTCTCACCCGTTGACCCGGCGCACTTTAGCAAATCCGGCGCATGCTGGGCGTCGCGGCGCGCAATGCTTCAGCGTCGCGACGCGAAAAAGACGAAAATATTCCTGTTGACGCATTTTTGTCCGGTTTTGCCCCAAATTGCCTCCAGTGCTATCCAAACTTTATTTATCTGCAAAATAACAACAAAACACATCAAAACGTTCATAAATATCGAGAAACAATACAAAACATTAGGTCAAATGAGTAAGAATAAGTGATATAAATACCACTCATCAATGAGGTCAAATGATCTCGCCCAAGAAGGGAATTACTCTTTTTACCCCTGTCGTACTCTTTAAATAACATAGGTCCTGAAAACATCATCAACAATATTTAAATTTGGAATCGGATCGAAACTGATTAAGAACTTATAAATAGGATACCATATTTAATTATATAAGTTTCAGTTCTAAATAACAGGAATTAATTTTTTTGGATAAATTCTGATTCTATTTGGAATCAAATCTGATATCATTAATGTAATTTATGTACTTTGCTCATCTACGGAATAATATTTGTATGGAATATTGATCATTTCACTCAAAATCACTAATAGAATATGTTTTTAAAGTAAAATTAATATATTTTTTACAATATTAATTAGATCGATGAATTTTCTCAAATTTTCCAATAATTTTGAACTTGCACATCGAGTGGACAGTATGATTTTACCCAAAAAAAAATTAAAAATTAAAAATTAAAAGTAGAGAGATGTATCAATTGCAATTTCACTGTTTTGTAAAGAAATGATTGATGTGATTAGATCTTTGACAAATATTTCAATAATTAGCTAACTGTTAAAAATAATTGATAATGCTGCCAAAACCACACTTAATTCATGAACGAGTGTGACTTCTGAATGGGTCTAATATAATAGAAATAAGTAACCTTAACAATTACGGTTACAGATGTTGAGGTCAATTTGTTTAAATTTATTGTGGTAAATATGAATTTCAATGAGTGGGAGTAACATGAGTTACATGTTTTGAATGAAAAATTATTACAAAATTAATTGGGGAGTTTTGTTACAAGTTTTATTTGAGAGTTATACATGAGCTATTCTTAATAAAAATTAATGTAAAAATTTTTCCCTTTATTTATTTATTTATTTTTTTGTAACATATAACAGTTCCTTTTTTTTCATTCATTTTTAACACGTTTTTGGTGTTTGTTTTAATTAAATGTTAAATGGAAAATTTAAGTCTAAGGATTTTTTTTATTTATTTACTGTCCAACTTTTGAAAAATAAATTAAAAAAAAAAAAAACTGAAAATTTATTGCCAACGTTCAAAACTTTTCTTATATATATATATAATGTTTTGTTGTATAAAAAAAAAAACGAGAGAACAAAAAGTAGAAAGAAAAACCGAGAGCTAAAAAAGAAAATAGAGAATTTTATTTTTTTTCATTAAGTTTGTTCCCTCACAAGCTAGTAGCACCTCTTGTTTTCTTAGCCGAGTCACACTCAAATTACAATACTGTTTTTCTTGTTTCTTCTTTTGATACCATCCGAGAGTTGGTGTGAGTATTCCAATCGACTTTGTGCAAAACCGATTGAGACAGTGTATATCTGGGCTTGCTTTATCCTGGGGACGTCGGGGGCCGATTACTGCTAGCACAAATTCCGGGCAGAGCCGCGAAACGTCTTAAAGAGAGCGACCTAATCCGCGACTCAACCCAAATTCACTTTTTGTATCTTGGTGAACGGTAATATTGTTCTAACTCATAATCTGTTTCTTATTTGTGCAAATTATTCTAACAATTTTAAGACGAGTTCAATCTGTCATGTTTACTTATGTTATATTTGTTCCTGCAATGACATGGGAACTAATTCACAGTCATGCTGATATTTTAGAATTGATGTTTTTTTAAAAAAAAAAATTTGGTGTATATTATAACATTTGAATATGCATGTTTAGAGTATATAATTTTGATAATATCATTTATGCTAAATATGAGCGCGAATGAGATTTTTAGATTGGTGATTGCTAATGGTTGTGAACTGGATATTGTTACATATGATAAGATTGATGAAGCTGTTGAACTTCTAAAATAAGCAATTGTGAAATGACTATTAATTTATAGAGATGATTATTTAGAATTGCCAACAAATTCAAGAAGCTACAACGAAATGTTTAAATACATTTATAATTTAATTGATGACTATTAACTATTTATTGGAATTTTTCAATGTTGCTAGAATATGAGTGGATATTTAGATTATTGATGTTGATAGCCTGATGTCATATTCTGAAATTTTTAGACTTATCCTGTGAGTATTATTTAAGAAATTGTTTGGAATATATTGCTTACAATGAATTGGACATGTATTTGTCGATTTGAATGATTTTGGATTAAAATATGTCATTCTTGAAAAGATGATTTATTTTGGTTGTATCAGTTAGTCTTTTTAAGAATTACAGTGTTGATGTGGAACATTGAGAGTGTCTTAAATATATGTATAACTGGTCTTTGCTTTAACAAAATTTTACTGTGATGTGAATTTCATATTGTCATATGGATTTTAGATTGACAACTAGAAAGAAATTAGAGCACGCCATTTATGATTGACTGTAGCTTTAATTTTACATACAGTAATTAATATTTGAAGAACAATTATGGTTTTGTTCAGCATTAGCAAGTATTGGGATATTTGTGATTTTCTTTTGCTTGAACAATGTGGTGTTGATATCGTGATTCCTTAGAAAATACCTCAATGCATATCTGAAAAACTGTTGGAAAGCTAATGGGTTAATTTTTAAAAAACCATAATAACTAAAACTGAAATAACCAGAACAAGCACTAACCTCCCTCAAGAAATACAAATAGTTAGTCCATATGCTACAACTGTAGCAAACAAGGGCACCTTACTCGGAACTACCGGTTAAAGAGTTTTGCTCCAAAAGCGAATCTTACCGAAGACCAACTGGTTACTACGATCTTTGATATCAACATGTTTGGTGGTTTCGAGGGATGGTGGGTAGGCATTGTCGTTTTCTGTCATGTCTACTATGATTATGCTCTGTTCGAGTTATATGTACAAGCTGTAAATAAGATTATGTGATGAGTGGTTTCTCAAACCACTATAGCGGCTGGAACTGGTGATATGAAAATTAAACTTTATAAAATATGAAAGGTTTGAGAATCTAAATAGACAAAGATAAATTTTATGATTGATATGAACATCTTGTTTATATGAAAAATATTTCTTTGTGTAAAAAATGTGAAGTCTTCCGTTGGATGAGAGACACGTGGACAAATCTCCGCCGTCGCTTATATTCCCCTTTTGCTCCATGTATATAATGCTGCTAGGGTTAAGTCTTGTTAGAAGGAAAAAAAAAGGTTGCGTTTACTAATTTATTTTTTCTCTTGTTCGACTACTGCTCTTTTCATCTATGTCACATTTCCAATCCATGTTGTGTGATCTTCATGGTTCTATGTAACTGAAGACTGGCACTGTAGAGATTAGGTTTGTTGGCTTTGATTTGTAATAAAAGTTGAGGTTGTAATTGTGTTCAAGGTTCAAGAGTAATCTTGATACATTAATAGTACAGTGAGCTCATTGTTTTCGGAGTTCAATGTGGATGTAGTCTGAATCTTTCAGGCGAACCATGGTAGAAATCTTGCGTGTTTCTTGGTGTGAATGATCGCATCTGTTTTTGTTTGTGTTCTGTGAATTGTTTTATGATTGAAGTTACTGGTCATAAAGAAATTAAAATAACATTGGTATCAGAGCTGAGTTGTAAATCAGAAAGCAAGAAATCAAGGGAACCGACATTTATCAAGATTCAGAGCTTTCGATCAAGATCTGGAGTTATCGACTAGGGCACAGAGCTGCCGATCAAGATCCCAAGATTGGTCGAACAAGATCCTTATTGATTGAAGGACAGAACTCCTAACCACAGACCCCTGAGTTGCCGAAGAGAAGAACCCTGGGTTTGCCGATCCAATACTAACTACAGACTCTTGGGTTCGCCATTCAAAAAATGAAGTTACCGTGAACAAGACCTAAGTTATCATACAAAAGCTAGTGTCGCCGATTGAGATTCGAAAAAGAGTCATCTGGTTTTGCTGATAAAGACTCATGGATTTGTGGGTTACTGAAAAAGACTCTCAAGTCCCCTGGTTGCCAAACAAGACCCCAAACCTTCTAGGTTACAGAACAAGTCTCGGCTTGATTGATTAAGCCATTATTGTCGATACAAAACACTAAGAAATTGTGGGTTTAAAATCAAATTCTGAGTTGAGCGACCAAGATCCGAGTTGCCATACAACAATTATAGTGGCCGATCAGTGCAGCCAAATTGAGAAGTCTGGGTTGCCGACCAAATACCCCGAGTGGCTGGTCAAATATCTAGGTCTGCTGACCAAAGGCTCCAAGTTGCCGTGTGTGTCTGAAGCTGCCGATTAAAGCCTGTGTGACCAAACAAAGTCTGAGTTGTAGGGTGTGATTTCTGGGTGCCAATCTTAGATTTGTTGAGTGGCCGATCAAATTTCTGAGTTAAATCAAAATGTCGACAATCAAACTCGACATTGGCGTATTTGACGGAAAATGGGACTTTGCCACTTGGAAAAAGAAAATGAGGGTATTGCTCTCTCACCATAAGGTGGCTTTGGCGTTGGAACCCGACCCAGAAAAATGGCCAAAAATGGAAATGGAAGTGCAGGCCGAAATTTTGGAAGAAGCATACAACCTGATTTTCCTCCACCTTGGCGATTCGGTAATAAGGAAGGTTGACGGAATGGACACAACCATCCAACTCTAGGATAAACTCGAATCTCTTTACTCTGTTATTTCTGCTCCAAATTTAGTTTTCTTGAAAGGAAATTTGTTTAATTACAAGATGGACATAAGTCTATAGATGATAACCTGGATGAAATCACGAAAATGACTCAAATCCTTAAAGAAAGCATTGACCGTGTCTAGTGATCATATTACCAGAGAGTGGATATTGGACTCAGGGTGCTCATTTCACATGAGTCCCTATAGGGACTGGTTTATCAATTTTAAGAATTCTGACCAAGGGACGGTGTATATGGGAAATGATAATACTTGTAGAATACAGAGAGTTGGGGATATAACGCTCAAACTCCATGATGGAAAAATTAGGATCCTTACTGAAGTTAGATATGCACCTGATTTAAAATGAAACTTGATATCACTAAGAACACTAGATGGATTAGGTTTCATATATAAAGCTCACCAAGGAAACTGATGAGCGGAAAATATATCAATATTTACCGCCCCTTTAACTTAATATTTTGTTTAGTTTCTCGGGTTTGATGAACGTTTTGATGTGTTTTAGTTTATTTTGCAGATAAAATAATATCGGGTCTCAATGAAATCATTTAGGATGAAATATTGGTCAAATAAGGGCAATTATTTGACTTGATATTTTAATTTTGGAGATTGGAAACTTGAAAGGGCGTTTTAACGAATTGCAGTTTTGGAAATTCCAGTTTTGTGCATCTGTCGTATTGTTGGCATAACGTTTTACTCCGATATCGGATTGAGCTGATTCAAGTTCCAGATTAAAGAAGACTCAAAGATCTACAACTTTGAAAGACAAAATAATTTCGAATTATGAAGATTTAATGACCGAAATTGATGAACCATGCAGAAGTGTGTTGTGTGTAATTATTAAAGTCATTTTCAATCATTTTCAAAGCAAAAATTAAATTAATAAATAAATTATAAAAATTATCAAATCACCCCAAACATGATAAGCAATTATTGGAGCAATTAATAATGGATTTGGTGGAGTAATTAATGGAGAAATTAATAATGGATTTGGTGGAGAATTTGATGGATGATTTTATGGAGGCAAAATTTTGCCTATAAATACCAAGACATTTCATTTGTAAATTTCATACTTTCTTCTTTGAAATTCCTAATGAATAAATAAGAAGATTGTATCTTGTTTTTTTATTTACAGCTTCCAGTAATTAATTTCCACTTTCGCACTTTCTTTTCTTTACTTTTCAGTTTTTACTTTCCGCAATTTACTTTTACGCACAAACCTTTTTCTTTCTTTACTTTTGCAGTTTTTATTTTTCAAGCAATGAGGAGGTAACTCCCCCTTGCTGGGGTAAAAGGTAAAGCTTTTATTATTGCTATCTAGATTAATCTCCCTTAAATATAAAATATAAACTATTTAAAACCTGACTTAGTGAGGATACCGATATATTGGCCGGTTGGAAATAAATTATAAATTGGTTTTAACCTGACTAAGTATGGATACCGCCTGGTTGGTCGGTTGGTAATTAATTATTAATTTGACTTAATCAGGATACCGCCTATATGGCTGGTTGGTAATTATCACGCAAAGTTAATATATTATATTAAGGGAGATATCTAAAATAGTAGTAATAAAAATTGATCATCTAACCCCATCATTTTCTTTTATTGTACTTTTACTTTATTTAATTTCAGCAATTTATTTTTAGTAATTTACTTTTATTTTTATTTTTTTTACTTTTTACTTTTTACTTTATTTACTTTTCAACAATTTACTTTTCAGTATTAAATTTTTAGTATTTTACTTTCTGTCTTTTATTTTTTACTACTTGTAAATATGTGTCGTAACTAAGCCAGTTATCCGGGGTTGTGATGAAATCCAATATCACCAGTTTATAAGGGGTTAAATTATAGTTTGGGTAATATAAATGTTTATTTATTGTTAATCTTAATGCTTTTTATTAACTGGCCATTAATAAAATTGAACTGGTAAACTTAAAATGTACTTGACATAGAGATTTTAAGTTTAAGACCTTAGACTCAATAGCCCACGATCTTCCTTGAGGATAGATAACCCTTTAATAGATTTCCTTACAGGATAGGAATATACCTGTCGGGCGGGGGTATCCATATTTGGAACTTAATCTTAATGAATCCAGGTAATTTGGCTGACATAGACATATGGTTCAATTGGGTTATACTGGATATTTGTAGTTGACCATCGGAAGAGGCTTTTATATAATTTAGTGTTCCAGGTTAATAAATCAATATTTTACCCAACTATAAGATAACCACTTCATTTTTAAAATGATATTGCAAAGAAATCACAACCCTAGATATTTTTTAATATTGAATTTTCTTAAACCAACTTTCGAACAACTTTATTTACTTATTTTTAAATTTAGAATCATCACCTTTTCAAATCAATCAAACAACCTGTTAGATACTAGTAATCATTTGACCTCATAAAATTAATAGATTAGATATTAAGTCCTTGTGGGATCGATACTTTTTATACTACTTGAACGATACGTGCACTTGCGTTATACGTTTGTGTAAGCACCTGTCAAGTTTTTGGCGCCGTTGCCGGGGACTTATTTATGTTTTACTATTAGTTTAGGGGTTAGATAACTTTACTTGTATCTAATTTTGTTTTTACTTATTGTCGTTGTTTTCTTGTGTTTGAGGTTTTCAGAAACTACATGAGACGAACAAGAAGCTTTGAACTCTGACCGCTTGACCCGTAAATTGAAAGAACCATCAGACAGTTGAGAAGGGAAATGCGAGAAGGCCAAGAAGCTTTAGTCAATATAGAACCTGAACCTTTGAACGTTGCACCACCGATTCCCATTCGAGACAGAACAATTCCGGTGGTTGACATACTCATTTCTTGTATTGTACTTCCTCCCTTACCAGCAAATGTTGGTGACATCAAAACATGCATCCAGATGATTTAGTAGTCAGTGCAGTTTGGGGGAAATGCAACTGAAGATCCCAATGCCCACATCAGCAACTTCCTAGAAGTTTGCGGCACTTTCAATTTCAATGAGAAAATGAACTCACTAAGTGATCCAACGCATTGGGTCTTACACATGCCAGGTACAATTCATTCACTTGTTGTCAGATAACCAAACATTTTTCTCTTTTTATCATTGGATTTTAAGCTCTTAGTTTTTACAAGTTGCAAGGTGTAAAATTTTCTAACACTTGAATCTGAGGTTTCAACCACTTTATATAGGCTTCCAAATTCACTATTTCACCGCCTATGATGTCAACTCATGTCACATTGTCATCATAACTCTCCCCAACTACCTTTAAATTAGCCAATCAGATTCACATATTTCACTATCACTATCACTGAATTAGCCTATGGTGGCCACTGCACGATCCTATAGCGACTAACAAAGGCTACTTCCAATGAGAACTGTTGTTTTCCTATAGTCATTATTAGTCTTCTAGAAGTTTATCCTCTCAATTTAGAGCATACGTCAAATGAGCCAATACAGGTCGACTTGTGATCCCATCTTCGTCCCTCAGGTCGGCTTACCGAGGCAAACAATACCATCAATTCTTCATTATTGCTTTCTTAAACTAGTCAGGTTGACATACATGGACCTTATCGGATTGGTTCCAACAAAATTTCAGAAAACCTCAAATCCATAACATTTTATGTGGTCGGGTTGGTATCCCAACTTGCTACATCTTTCACGATGCTCATACTCTCGGGAGGACTCATCTTACCACTAGGTTGAGTCTATGTGTAAAATCTCTTCTGTCTCTCTGTACTCTCAATGTTTTTTACATTGCACCCCTCTACTAAATCTTCTACACATTGCACCCCTACATTCTCAAAAAATTGATATTCCACCCTTATTTCACATAATCTGTTAGCTTGTAATACATGCTCTGTTAATTGAGAAGAATCATGAATCAAAAAATTGACATTCCACCATTTTCCCAGTATCTTTATTGCCAGCTCGTCTAATTTTTTTTCCATAATCCATAATCACTTTCACACACATAGAGATCTCCTTTTTGCAAGTACCTCTTCATCTCTCTCTCTCTCTCTGATCAGGTTAAATTTTGTTATGATTAATTGGATCTCCATCATTTTGTTGTTTCTTTTGCTGTTTGTTGATCTGGGTACTTTTGATCTTGTCTTATTTTTGATGGGTTGTTTTTGTCTCTGTTATATGATGTTTTGATTTGGTAATATGAAGTTTTGGTTGTTTGCTTGTTTGTTGTATTTTAGCTGCTCGATGATTTCATCTTTGTTTATTTTTTGTTGTTAATTAATAACACTCCAGGATCGTAGTTTTGATCTAATTTTTGCAATAAATCAGTTGGATTTTTGAATGTATTAGAAGGGCCAGTTGGGAATGCTGATTGATGAGGCTAATGCTTCAATATGCGTTGCTGTTTAAAATAGTGAAATGTTTTAAGATAAGTGGAATGCTTTGTGTGGAATGATCTTGAAAAGTTCGATTTGGAGATGACATGAATCGATGAAATTCTGATTGATGATCTTCTTATGAATTTGCATTGATTGCCATGAGACTTTGCAACTTTGGGAATTAAGCTAAGTGCGAGAGAAGTATGAACATCTATCAATGTCAATGGATTTTGATATAGACTTTGGTGACTTCCTTTTTATATGATTACTACCCTCATCAAACTTTTGATGAGATTTGTGTTAATGTCCATTGCCAAACTAATGATGAAGATAATGAGTTGCAAGAAGCTAGGAAGAATGTTAGAGAATATAGGGTGAGGAGAAAATCATTGAATGGATAATCAATTGAACAAGAGAATAATGGTGAGGACATTATATCAGATGGTGAGCATGCTGATGACAATGTTGATGACATAGCTGATGTTATTGTTGGAAAATACTTATGAGTAAGCATTTTGAGGCACAATTTTAAGCATGATCCACTTCGTGTTAGTGGTTGTTATTGAATGATTCGGATACTCCTCCGTGATTAGTTCGAAATGGTATATTCATATGGTTAAAATGGTGCTTGGACGAATGAGAAATTATTGCTCAAAGTTCACCCATTGGTGTTGGACAATAAAGAGAAATGTGTTTGTCCCACATGGGAAAGCTATTAGAGAGAAAATGTCTTTATATATGATTACTCATATGTAGATGGGTAAGTGTTATAAGGATATAGGCTTTCTCTACGTGCGCGCGCATGGGGGATGAAAATCAAAATCTGAACAGGCTTGGCTGGTGTGCACCCGCGCATCCTGCGTACACGAATGCCGGACCAAATTGTGCGGGCTCGACCCAGCCAATTTTTGCTTGTCTCTGTGTTTTTTCCAAACCTTTGAAGTTCCCTAACAGTTAATTAATTCCATTAATTAATTTGGTACTTCAAACGAAAGGTCTCATTAATGAATGATAAATGGCATTCTTATCTTTTATTTCCTTATATATATATATATATATATATATATATATATATATTATATATATATATATATATATATATGATGCTATGTTTTCATTTTTTTTAATTCGGTTTTAAGGAAAAATAGTTCTCTATTTTCTTTGTTTTGGGAAGAGTTCAAACACTTTAGTGGTTTGTTGGTAACGGGTTTTGGTGGTGTCCATACTCATTCATTTTCCGTTGTATCATGGGAAACAATCGTCTCACGTTCTACTGCACATTCGGTAGGGGACGAATTTGTTTTAAGGATATTGTTGACATCAACAAGCCTCAGAATAGTGAAGCTTCAGGTCTGATCTTCTTTTCTGGTTGGTTTCCGATTTGGTTATTGGAACGTCAGTGGCTGATTTCAGGGTCCGCTCTCAGGGTCTGCCTCCACTCTCAGGGTCTGCCTCTGCTCTCAGGGTTTGCTCTGTGGGTCTGACGTGAGGGTCTTGTTGGTTTCTATAATATGTCCCAAGGAAAGATTAAGCATACATGAAATACAACAAAGAATATATATAAAAGATGAAGTATGGCGGAATCATACTTACCAAGCTCTTGTGATGAAGAAAATCAAGCCAAGATGGAAGCTCCAAGATTGATTATATTCGGCCAAGGAAGATAAGAAGTGGAAAGCTCCAAACTTTGTGTATTCCAAGCTCTATGATGGTTTCCCTATCACCTCTTTTGATCCCTTGAAAGTGCTAGCCTTGCATGTGAGAAGATGTTCCAAACAACAACCCTTTCTTCAAGCTTTTGGCAACCAAAAATTGAAGAAGATGAAGACCAAAACTGCATGCAGTTTTCGGTCATCAAAGAGAGAGAAGAGAGATTTTTCCTTTTTTTTCTTATTGATTTTTGATACCAAAAATCAATTTATATTTATGCCATAATATTTATTAAATAATAATAAATCTATGACACAAGCCATGCAAAGGCTTAGAGTGTCAAACACTCAAATTCCATGCATAACAATTGAGTGTATTATACACTATCACCATGCAATGCATTATCAATAAAATAATACATATAATGACATGTGTCATGTGGGCCCCACACGTTTCCAAATGAAAGTGGGCCCACGTCCACTCACGCGTTCGGGTTCGATATTTCCGAAATACCGAACTTGCGTCGCGACGTTAATTAAATCGAATTTAAATAAATAATCGCGCCTAGCGAAATTATTATTTACGTCGCTAACGAATTAATTCCAAATTAACTCTTATGCCCGAATTAAAATCTAATTTTAATTTCGCGTCGAAATCGAATTTCGATTATTATATCGAATATAATAATTTTACCGATTAATTCCAAATTAATCGCTCTCTCTCTCAAATAAGGCACTTTATCCGAGATAAAGTTTCTCCGCAATTAATCCAAGATTAATTAAGTTCGAATCAAATATCATAGGTGAATCTTCAGGAAGCGACCCAAGAGATCTCCGATATGTTGGCAGTAAATACGGTCATCGGATAATCCGAACACGCACGTACCTCGTACTACGTTCTTACCGATTCACAAGACAAGGTTGGCTTCTAGCAAAGCGCCATGCCTACCCAATTCTCCAGAAATATTCTTATAGGAATATAAGATCTATATCAAGCGTAGTATACCGTAGTATTGCGTACATCGATCCAGTATCGGATGATCACATGCTAGGCCTGGGGCTGGAGATGTGTCTGCCCCGTACGAAACATATATCGGACATCAAGCAACTAGTCTCTTTAAATCGGACAATCCTGACCTAGTCATATTGTCCCGACGGTTGCAACCTTTTATAGAGTACTAGTTCTGTGTCCTGCGTGATCATCACCTCCATATGTCTGAAGCGATACTTCCATCTTGACATCACATCCAGTACACTACGATTCTCGATAAACCCAGAAGAGGTGTACACAGAACCGGTTAAGGTCCCCAACCACCAAAACCAAAGTTTACCGATTGTCGCAAGTACTAGCGATGTAAGTCTCAGGTTAAGACCATATACACCTACCCTGATGCGGCCTCCCATAGACACGCAGACATACTACCAATGGGATTCCGCGGGGTCTATCCAGAGCGAAGCTGTTTTCCGTACCATCGGTAAAACACAACCTCCTATCGCACTTGCATAAGTATCCAATACTTAAATATATGAGAACTATGCCGTTGTGCCCTCACAACGTGCACAAGCGCAATACTAGTCTATTCCGCATTATCGATGTCCAGTCTCGATAATACTACGGCTAGGGATATTTAATGATTAAACCTTGGGGACTGATACTGTCTCATATCATTCTCAGTCCAGGTACTAATCATATGGACTTTCGCCATTTATAAATCAAAGTAAATAATATTACAAAACGGCAAAAGGCAATTTCATTATCACATAGTTAATTTTGTACAATAATACAATATCATTTACAAACAGTGACGCTATGGGACATAATGTCTAACAATCTCCCACTTGGCCTATAGCCAGTCACTCAAGCATCTAATACCCGAACTATGTATGTGTCGTTCAAAAACTTGCTGAAGAACAGCCTTCGTCAGCGGATCTGCAATGTTGTCATCTGATGTGACCTTCTCGACCTTTACATCGCCACGATGTATAATCTCCCGAATCAGATGGTAACGTCGAAGAACATGCTTGGACCGTTGATGAGACCTTGGTTCCTTAGCCTGTGCTATAGCCCCGTTATTGTCACAATACAATGGAACGGGCTCAGCTGCTAACGGAACTACTCCTAATCCGATTAGGAACTTTCGGATCCAAACTGCCTCCTTTGCTGCTTCAGATGCAGCGATGTACTCCGCTTCTGTTGTTGAATCGGCAACAGTATCTTGCTTGGAAGATTTCCAGCTCACTGCTCCGTTATTCAAACAAAAAATGTACCCGGATTGCGACTTGTAGTCATCCTTGTCGGTTTGGAAACTTGCATCGGTATACCCAGATACCGCAAGTTCTCCACCTCCATAAATTAAGAAAGCATCCTTAGTTCTTTTAAGATACTTAAGGATATTCTTAACTGCTGTCCAGTGACCTTCACCTGGATCGGCCTGATAGCGACTGCACATGCTCAAAGCATATGAGACATCAGGTCGTGTACATATCATGGCATACATGATCGATCCGACTGCCGAGGCGAACGGTATCCGACTCATGTTGTCTCTCTCTTCCTGAGTCTTAGGACACATGTCCTTAGACAGAGAGGTACCACGTACCACTGGAACCAATCCCCTCTTGGATTGTTCCATGTTGAATCGCTTCAACACTTTATCAATGTATGTACTCTGGGAGAGTCCAAGCAGCTTTCTAGATCTATCCCGGTAGATCTTTATTCCAAGAATAAAGGCTGCTTCTCCCAGATCTTTCATGGAGAATTTTAATGAAAGCCAAGCTTTCACCGACGTTAGCATGGGAATGTCATTGCCTATAAGCAATACGTCGTCGACATAAAGGACAATAAAAGTAAGTGCTCTCCCACTAACCTTCTTGTATACACAAGGGTCATCTGCGTTTTGCACGAAATCATATTCTTTTATGATCTCATCAAAACGCTGATTCCATGACCGTGATGCTTGCTTCAATCCATAAATGGATCGATTTAACTTACAAACCTTGTTGCAAGTCTAGGTACGATAAAACCGTCAGGCTGTTGCATATAAACATCCTCCAAAAGGTTTCCGTTAAGGAAAGCGGTTTTAACGTCCATCTGCCATATCTCGTAATCGAAATATGCAGCTATTGCAAGCATTATCCGAATGGATTTAATCATGGCAACGGGTGAGAAGGTTTCGTCATAATCAATACCATATTGTTGACGATACCCCTTCGCTACAAGCCTAGCTTTGTACGTTTGTACGTTGCCATCCATGTCGGTCTTCTTCTTGAAGATCCATCTGCATCCAATAGGCTTTACGCCTTCTGGTGCATCAACCAGTGTCCAAACTTGGTTGGCGTACATGGAATCCATCTCGGACTTCATGGCTTCTTGCCATAAAGCGGAATCGATATTTTGGTATCGCTTCCTCATATGTAGCCGGCTCATTATCCTCAATAAGATTAATATCTACATGAGGTGAGATCAGGAACCCATACCTCTCAGGTACTATTCTGACTCTCTCCGACCTACGCGGTCCTTGTGTATGTGAAGTTTGTGGTACAGACTCATCCCGGACGGTCTGTTCTGGTTCCGTCGTTGATTCATTGCCAGGAACAGTATCACTACGATCTTCATCGAGTTCTACTTTCCTCCCACTTACCACTGCATTTAAAAAATCCTTCTCAAGGAAAAATGCTTGTAGAGCAACAAATACTTTGTTCTCTTGTGGGTGATAGAAGTAATATCCTTTGGTTTCCCTAGGATATCCTACGAAAAGGCATTTATCAGATTTGGGTTCAAGTTTGGTACCTTCCAAACGTTTAACATATGCCCAGCATCCCCAAATCTTTAGGAAAGAGAAACCTGGTTTCCTTCCTGTCCACATCTCATATGGAGTCTGGTCAACAGACTTCGACGGTACCTTATTCAAAATAAGTATAGCACTGTTTAATGCGTATCCCCAGAAGGATATTGGTAGCTCAGTGCGACTCATCATTGACCTTACCATGTCCAACAAGGTGCGGTTTCTCCGTTCGGACACACCGTTTAATTGCGGTGTTCCAGGAGGAGTCCACTGCGAAAGAATACCATATTCTTTCAAGTAATCTTGAAACTCATAACTTAAGTATTCGCCACCACGGTCTGACCGTAATGTCTTAATACTCTTCTCTGTTTGTTTCTCCACTTCGTGTCGAAACTCTTTGAATTTCTCAAAAGTTTCCGACTTGTGTCTCATAAGATACACATAACCGTAACGAGATGCATCATCTGTAAAGGTTACGAAGTAGTGAAATCCACCTCTAGCCTGGCTAGACATGGGCCCGCATACGTCAGTATGAACGAGAGCCAACACTTCTGTGGCACGTTCACCTTTACCGCTAAAAGGTGATTTAGGCATTTTGCCTAAAAGACAAGATTCGCAGACTTCATATGAATTGGGATCAAATTCGTCCAAGTACCCACTCTTCGAAAGTGTGGATATGCGAGTCTTGTTGATGTGTCCCAGACGACAATGCCACATATAAGCTTCATCTTTTAGATTACTTCTTTTGAGCCTTTTGTTTGTCATTTTAGGAGATTCATTTATATTCAAAATATAAAGACCGTTATTTGCAACAGCTGTGCAAATTTCTGCATCATTTTTATATAAATAACACCCAGTGTTCCTGAATACAAAAGTGTAACCCTGCTGGGTTAACAAGGACACAGATATAATATTCCTAGTTAAACTAGGTACAAAATAACAGTTCAAAAGTTTAAGTTCATGCCCTGAGGGCAGTTCTAAAACAAAAGTCCCTACGGCCAAAACAGCAACTGGTGTTCCGTTTCCAACCCGTAGATCCATCTCCCCTGACGCCAGCACCCTGCTATCATGCAGATCCTGCACATCAGTATAAATATGAGCACCACAACCAGAATCAAAAATCCAATTTTTAAAACTAGAAGTATTCATATTTATCTCAATAACAAACATACCAGAGGCGATAGCCTTGCCAGCCTTGATATCCTCCCTCTGCACAATGCTCATTCGGCAGTCACGTTTCCAGTGACCCCTCTTGCCGCAATTGAGGCAGATGTCGCGAGATTTGTCCTTTGGCTTCCTAGAAGCCACTGTCAACTTGCCTTTGCCCTTTTTCTTGAACTTCTTCTTCCTCGCACCTCCAATTGCCTTGGGGCCACCCTTTGGCGCATGAGAGGTCGATGCAAAATGCGCCTCACGCTTGCTCCCCTTTAGGAGTTCCCTTTCGGACTCCTTCAAGACAGATAACAGCTCTCCAAGAGTGTCATCTGTATCCATCAACTTGTAGTTGATTATGATTTGTTTCCAAGTATCAGGAAGTGACTGCAAGATCATATCTATAGTCAGCTCAGCCTCCAAGACTATTCCCATATTGGCCAACTCATCAATATCGGCGATCATTTGAGTCCCGTGGGCTTCAACTGATGCGCCGTCTGTCATCCGGGAGCGGAAGAGTTTCCTTACTAGCTCGTACCTCTTCATCCGCTTATTGGTGCGGTGAAGATCACGCAATCTTGCCATCATGTTATAGGGATCCAAGTCCCTGTACTGGCGTCTGAAATGTTGGGTCATTGCAGCTAGCATAACTGGCTGAGCTTGGTCACAATCGTCACTATGAGTCTTCCATAACTCTAGCTCCAGTGGCTCAGTGGGTTTAGGCGGGAGAGGTCTCTGAATAGTATACAGTATCCTCTCAGCCCCAAGCACTATCTTGAGGTTCATTTCCCAGTCGGCAAAGATTGTCCCTTTGAAGACATTATCGCCCATGATTATGTCGCGGATATTACCTTTGCCAGTCATCTTGACAACTATAGTCCAACTATAAAGTCAACGATGTTATGGGTACAGTCAAACTGTTACAAATAAAAATAACAATATATTAGTCCAACTAATTATTTAAAATATTGACGAAATAATTTTGAAAGACGCGTAAGGCTAAATATCTGAATGAAATTGCAAATTCAATAATAGCCTCCCACTATTTTCTTCAAGTTTCTAACCCTCTGTAGAGAACTCGGGAAATAGAATTTCCTAGTGGGCTAGGATCCCGTTAAATAACACACAACCTTGACTTTGGCCAATAAAAATTGTATGCTATTTAACTTAGGTAGATCTCCATGATCAATTGGATCTCATCCAATTCCTAGATCCGGTTAGGTGGACATCCAAGTCCGAAACATATATATAATGCCAATGTACCATTACATTTTCCTAACCCTATCCTCCGAATCATCTAGGCCTTGGCTTTGGCCAAAAACAAACCTAATGATTCCAGTTAAGCGGGACCCATTGACGAGGAAAGTTTCGTAATCAATGTCGTTGGACAAAAAGTGATCTTGACTTTGGCCAATAAAAATCACGATTTGGACAAGACACCGATATGCAACAAAACTCTCATGATTCAAGTACATCCTTGATTGACAAAGGTCTTGACTTTGGTCAAAAACAAACCAATGCCAACTTCGGATCTTGAACAAGAACCATTCAATGGAAGGATATTCGCTTAATATAAATTGAGGGATTTTCGCGTAATTGGCAACCAATTTATTTATCTTTGTTAGGTCTCATCATCATACACCCTTAAGCATGCTTCTAAAACATCATAAAGCGCGTAAAGTAGATTAATAGTGATATGCGGATGGATATAAAACAACTTGTTCCTAGAACAAATCACTCCCTTTCCTCTCCCCGCTAGCACTATTCTACTTCTACCCAATTACATAATACAATAAGAGAAACCTCATTTACATTGAGGGGAATTAGGTGAGAAGAGAATACAAAGAGATAAAGAGATAAGGCTGGACACGCAGGTCCAATTTATAAATTCCAAATTTACAATAATTTCTAAAATTACCCTTTCCCTTCTAATATCCATCCGATATACACTATTCATTCATCACATACATATATATTCAAACAAGACATGCTTTTACAACCAATCTAATCCAATTAATTAGTCTTTGTTAAAGTGATCATCCAATGTTCAAACAACGGTTTGATTTTACGTGAGTCCAACTCGATTAAGAATAAGTACATAAGGTACGAATTCGTGAATTATATCGAACTACTTATTAAATCTAATTTAATTCGTATTCAATACTAATTCAGTTATTTAATTCCAAATTAAATGTTTACACTTTTAATGTGCTTTAAAGACTTAGATTCTAAATCTAATCCTATTGGGTCTCAAAGCCCAACTAACATCCAATGTTAAATTTAATTCAAGTCAAATGGGCTTTCAATTGATTTATTAAGGCTTGGGCTTTGGTCAATGTGGGTCAAACCCAATTACCAAGCCCAAATAAGGAATCACCCTTAAATGCCATAAAACCAATTTTAAGCCCATAAGGCCCAATTAAATTTTTAAAGCCCATTATATTATATTTGGACTTAATGGAGTGATTTAGCCCAAATTGGATCCAATCCTTTTGGCCCAAATCTACTTGGTCCACCTAAGCCCATTATGCCCAAATACAATATTAAAAGCCCAATTCACCAATTAAGCCCATTAATTAAATTTTAATATTCCAAACATTAAAGTCCAATTAATTAAAGTGTAAAACCAAGATTAATACATTAAACCAATATTTCAAAAATACCCATTTAATTTATAATCATGTATTGTTCAAAATAAATGTCCAACATTAATTTTAACAAAAAATCAACTCATTTTCATGTCCTGTACATCGGCCAAGGTGAGTTTTTGGTGTCGATTTGTTTTTCAATCCGATTGAATTATTAATCTACGTCCCGTACACGTTCTAAGTCATCCAATGATCTAAACACAAAAAAAAAATTTCAATCCACTCCAAGTAGCAACAATATTCGGCCAAGGCATGGAATTTGGGGAAAAAATCATCAATGCATTTTTCAATAAAATTGATTCCATGTATCATCATTCTATATACATGTAAGCATTCTTATTAATCAAATTTCACAAGAACATGCTTCAATCAATTTCACCTATCATTCGGCCAAGGTCAAATTTTTGGGGAAAAAATCATCCAATGCATTTTTCATAAAATTGATTCCATATAACATCATTCTATATACATGCAAGCATACTTATTCATCAAATTTCACAAGAACATGCTTCAACCAATTTTATCAAATTTTAACCTAAAGTATTTCATGCTTAACCATGGCTCCATGATACCATTGTTGGTTTCTATAATATGTCCCAAGGAAAGATTAAGCATACATGAAATACAACAAAGAATATATATAAAAGATGAAGTATGGCGGAATCATACTTACCAAGCTCTTGTGATGAAGAAAATCAAGCCAAGATGGAAGCTCCAAGGTTGATTATATTCGGCCAAGGAAGATAAGAAGTGGAAAGCTCCAAACTTTGTGTATTCCAAGCTCTATGATGGTTTCCCTATCACCTCTTTTGATCCCTTGAAAGTGCTAGCCTTGCATGTGAGAAGATGTTCCAAACAACAACCCTTTCTTCAAGCTTTTGGCAACCAAAAATTGAAGAAGATGAAGACCAAAACTGCATGCAGTTTTCGGTCATCAAAGAGAGAGAAGATAGATTTTTCCTTTTTTTTCTTATTGATTTTTGATACCAAAAATCAATTTATATTTATGCCATAATATTTATTAAATAATAATAAATCTATGACACAAGCCATGCAAAGGCTTAGAGTGTCAAACACTCAAATTCCATGCATAACAATTGAGTGTATTATACACTATCACCATGCAATGCATTATCAATAAAATAATACATATAATGACATGTGTCATGTGGGCCCCACACGTTTCCAAATGAAAGTGGGCCCACGTCCACTCACGCGTTCGGGTTCGATATTTCCGAAATACCGAACTTGCGTCGCGACGTTAATTAAATCGAATTTAAATAAATAATCGCGCCTACTGAAATTATTATTTACGTCGCTAACGAATTAATTCCAAATTAACTCTTATGCCCGAATTAAAATCTAATTTTAATTTCACGTCGAAATCGAATTTCGATTATTATATCGAATATAATAATTTTACCGATTAATTCCAAATTAATCGTTCTCTCTCTCAAATAAGGCACTTTATCCGAGATAAAGTTTCTCCGCAATTAATCCAAGATTAATTAAGTTCGAATCAAATATCATAGGTGAATCTTCAGGAAGCGACCCAAGAGATCTCCGGATATGTTGGCAGTAAATACGGTCGTCGGATAATCCGAACACGCACGTACCTCGTACTACGTTCTTACCGATTCACAAGACAAGGTTGGCTTCTAGCAAAGCGCCACGCCTACCCAATTCTCCAGAAATATTCTTATAGGAATATAAGATCTATATCAAGCGTAGTATACCGTAGTATTGCGTACATCGATCCAGTATCGGATGATCACATGCTAGGCCTGGGGCTGGAGATGTGTCTGCCCCGTACGAAACATATATCGGACATCAAGCAACTAGTCTCTTTAAATCGGACAATCCTGACCTAGTCATATTGTCCCGACGGTTGCAACCTTTTATAGAGTACTAGTTCTGTGTCCTGCGTGATCATCACCTCCATATGTCTGAAGCGATACTTCCATCTTGACATCACATCCAGTACACTACGATTCTCGATAAACCCAGAAGAGGTGTACACAGAACCGGTTAAGGTCCCCAACCACCAAAACCAAAGTTTACCGATTGTCGCAAGTACTAGCGATGTAAGTCTCAGGTTAAGACCATATACACCTACCCTGATGCGGCCTCCCATAGACACGCAGACATACTACCAATGGGATTCCGCGGGGTCTATCCAGAGCGAAGCTGTTTTCCGTACCATCGGTAAAACATAACCTCCTATCGCACTTGCATAAGTATCCAATACTTAAATATATGAGAACTATGCCGTTGTGCCCTCACAATGTGCACAAGCGCAATACTAGTCTATTCCGCATTATCGATGTCCAGTCTCGATAATACTACGGCTAGGGATATTTAATGATTAAACCTTCGGGGACTGATACTGTCTCATATCATTCTCAGTCCAGGTACTAATCATATGGACTTTCGCCATTTATAAATCAAAGTAAATAATATTACAAAACGGCAAAAGGCAATTTCATTATCACATAGTTAATTTTGTACAATAATACAATATCATTTACAAACAGTGACGCTATGGGACATAATGTCTAACAGGTCTGATTTTAGGGTCTGCCGAGAGGGTCTGCTGTGCGGAAATTAAGCCTAATTTGGATTTCCTTGTATCTACCATAATATTTGTAATACAATCTTAAAACAAATTTCGTTCTGTGGATATGGAAATCAGTCCAAACACAGTTGATCCAAATGTGGCAGCCTCTTCGGCTGGCCAAAGTGCTGTGGTAGCCTCTTTGGCTGGCCAACATGCTTCAGCCTCTGGGCTTAATCTGGCAGCTTTTGGAGCTGGCCAAGGAGTTGCTGCCTCTATGGCTAGTCAACGTGTTGGACATATGAGCCATGTCAACCCTGCTGTTGAAAAATCTAAAAAATTCACTGGTCAGAATTTCAAAAGGTGGCAACATAAGATGTTCTTTTATTTGACTACTTTGAACCTTGCGAGGTTCCTAAAGGAAGATTCTCTTGTACCCATAGAGGGTGAGATTTATATTCAAGTCATCAGTGCCATTGATGCTTGAAAACATTTTGAATTCCTATGTCGGAATTATGTACTGAATGGGCTAAGTGATTCCTTGTACAGTATGTACGCTGGAATGAAAATAGCTAAAGGGCTTTGTGAATCTTTAGACCGAAAATATAAAACTGAGGATGTCGGTACTAAGAAATTTGCCGTAGGCCGATTCCTAGATTTTAAGATGGTTGATTCCAAAACTATGTTAAGCCAAGTACAAGAACTGCAAATTATTCTTGCAGAGATTCATGCTGAGGGAATGGTTTTAAGTGAAACCTTCCAAGTAGCCTCGATAATTGAAAAACTACCACCTGGTTTGAAAGATTTCAAGAATTATCTAAAGCATAAGCGAAAAGAAATGAGCATTGAAGACTTGGTTCTTAAGCTCAGAATTGAGGAAGATAACCGAGTATCTGACAAGAGAGGAATATCTCATGAAGCCAAGGTAAATGTTGTTGAATATGGCCATAAGAACAAGAACCTCAAGAATAAAGGGTCAAAGATGGGCCCTAAAAGAGGATTTTCCAAGAAATCCAAATTTCAAGGAAAATGCTTCAACTGTGACAAAATGGGTCACAAGTCTTCTGAGTGCAGATTGCCAAAGAAGAAAAAGAAGCAAGAGGCTAATGTAATGGAAAACGTAACGCAGGATGTTTCAGACATTAACCTCTCTTATGTGGTTTCTGAGGTGAATCTGGTGGGTTCTAACCCAAGAGAGTGGTGGATTGACACTGGTGCCACTCGACATGTATGCTCGGACAAGAGCATGTTTTCTTCATTTGAGCCTGTTGGTAATGGGGAAAAATATACATGGGTAATTCAGCAACATCTGAGATTGAAGGTCAAGGAAAGATGATTCTGAAGATGACCTCTGGGAAAGAGTTGACTCTGAACAATGTTCTGTATGTACCAGAAATACGGAAGAATCTTGTGTCTGGATCGCTTCTGAACAAGCATGGATTCCGGATGGTGTTCGAGTCTGATAAAGTAGTTTTGACTAAAAATGGGGTGTATGTAGGAAAAAGGTATGTAACTGATGGGCTCTTTAAGCTCAATGTAATGGTTATTAAACCCAAAAATATCAATATAGCTAGTTCTTCTGCTTATTTTGTTGAGTACTCTAATCTATGACATGGTAGATTAGGACATGTTAATTTTAATTCATTGCGGATATTAATTAACATGAATCATATTCCCAATTTTAAAATTGATTACAGACATAAGTGTGATACTTGTGTTGAGGAAAAACTAACTAGATCATCATTTCATAATATTGAAAGAAACTCTGAACCAATTGATCTAATTCATACCGATGTATGTGATTTTAATTCAATACAATCGAGAGGCGGTAATAAATATTTTATTACCTTTATTGATGATTGCACAAGATTTTGCTATGTGTATTTGATGAAAAGTAAGGACGAAGCTATAGAGAAATTTGTTCTCTATAAGAATGAAGTTGAAAACCAACTGAATAAAATAATTAAGGAGTTAAGAAGTGAGCGTGGGGGTGAGTATGTTTTTTCTTTTGAATCACTTTGTGAACAAAATGGAATCATACATCAAATCACAGCTCCTTATTCACCTCAATCCAATGGGATTGCAGAACGGAAGAATCGTACCTTGAAAGAGATGATGAACGCTATGTTAATCAGCTCTGGCTTACCTTAGAATATGTGGGGAGAAGCTGTTTTATCAGCTAATTACCTTTTAAATAAGGTACCACGGAAAGAAACAGGGAAAACTTCTTATGAAATGTGGAAATGAATAATACCTTCCTATAAATTCCTACGAGTGTGGGGGTGTCTTGCCAAAGTTGTCATTCCTCCACCTAAGAAGGTGAAGATAGGACCTAAAACTGTTGATTGTGTTTTCATAGGGTTTGCACATAACAGTAATGATTATCGATTTCTTGTGTATGAGTCTAATATACCAGATATTCACAAGAATACGATAATGGGGTCGAGGAATGCATCCTTTTTCGAATACGTTTTTCCTTGTAAAACAAATTCGAATTCAAATGTGCACAAACGGGCACATGAGACTATCATTGAAGATAGTCAGGACCAATAACACATAAATGTTCCAGAAGATCAATAAGTTGTTGAACTTGAACCAAGACGTAGCAAAAGAGCTAGAACCGAAAAATCATTTGGTCCATATTTTCTGACATTTTTGCTAGAAAATGATCATCAAAGTTATAACGAAGCTGTAAGGTCAGCTGATGGTGCTTTGTGGAAAGATGCCATCAATAGTGAAATTGAATCAATCTTACAAAATCACACATGGGAGTTAGTGGATCTTCTTCCAGGATGTAAAACTTTGGGGTCCAAGTGGATTTTCAAAAAGAAAATGAAGGCAGATGGATCAATTGACAAGTACAAAGCAAGACTTGTAATTAAAGGTTACAGACAACGTGAAGGTCTTGATTACTTTGATACTTATTCTCCTGTAACGAGAATAAATTCCATAAGGATGATACTAGCGATTGCAGCTTTGCGTAATCTTGAGGTACATCAGATGGATGTGAAAACAACATTTCTGAATGAAGATTTAGATGAAGAAATCTACATGGAACAACCTAAAGGATTTATAGCTCCAGGACAAGAAAAGAAAGCCTGTAAGTTAGTAAAATCCTTGTATGGATTGAAACAAGCTCCGAAACAGTGGCATAAAAAGTTTGACGACACCATGTTGTCAAATGGTTTCACAATCAATGAATGTGATAAGTGTATTTATGTCAAAGAGACAGAAATTGGCATTGTCATTTTATGTCTCTACGTTGATGACATTTTGATTGTCGGGAGTAATGTTAAAATGGTGAAATCTACCAAGAATATGCTGAAATCTAAGTTTGACATGAAAGACATGGGTCTTGCAGATGTCATTCTGGGAATAAAGATCTCGAGAAGTCCAGATGGATTTATTCTTGATCAGTCGCACTATGTGGACAAAATTCTTGGTAAATTCAACTATGATGATTCTGCTGTGGCTAGAACTCCTTTAGACGTGAGTCTACATCTATCAAAGAATAGGGGAGAGGGTATTTCTCAAGTAGAATACTCCAGAGTGATTGGGAGTCTGATTTATTTATCGAGTTGTACAAGGCCTAATATAGCCTATACAGTAAATAAGCTCAGCAGATATACGAGTAATCCAAGGGTTGATCACTGGAAAGCAATAGTAATAGTACTCAGGTACTTACGTTTTACTCGTAATTATGGGTTACACTATCATAGATATCCAGCTGTAATCGAAGGGTACAGTGATGCTAATTGGATATCTGATATGAAAGACTCAAAGTCTACCAGTGGCTATGTGTTTACACTAGCAAGTGCAGCTGATCATGGAAATCCTCCAAACAGACTGTGATAGCCAGATCTACAATGGAATCAGAATTCATTGCATTAGATAAGTGTGCTGAAGAAGCAGAATGGCTTCGAAATTTTCTAGAGGATATTCCAAGTTGGCCTAAGCCAGTGCCAGTAATTTGCATTCATTGCGATAGTCAATCTGTAATTGGAAGGGCACATAACAATATGTATAATGGTAAGTCTAGACATATTCGTCGTAGATATAATACCGTTAGACAATTACTCTCTACTGGAGTTATTTCGATTGACTATGTAAAGTCAAAGGATAACATTGCGGATCCGCTAACCAAAGGGTTAAACAGAGACTTAGTTGAGAAATCATCAAGGGGAATGAGACTAAAGTTCGTTAGATAAACGTAGGAAAACCCAACCTTGTTGACTGGAGATCCCAAGATCTAGGTTCAATGGGACAACCCACTCGTAAAAGACATAATTGGTTCACTGTGGGGGGTTACCCTCTAGTCCATTCCTATGTTGAAATAAAACAGTGATGCTCATATGAATAGAGGTTAAACAAAGACTTTTAATGATTCTTATGTGTCGGGAATCCGAGCAAAGTATCACGAGATACTCTTAAATAAGAAATCACCTATGTGAGAGAGAAGTGGGGCCGCTTGAAAGGGAATTGTACAGGGCTCAATTCTAAGAAACTCTTGCAGAACTGGGTTGATGTTCATGGCCAAGAATGAACATAAAAATGAGAACTCTAATGTGTTTGGTAAAACATCTGTGTGATATATGTTTTCCATTTTCATGAACGGCAGTACAGTTCAATGACATCGCGTCCACTGTCAGCTAGAAAATAAGATATATTTTCACAAGGGAATGTTCAAAGGCTAAGGCCTACCTATCCTATGCAGATGTTGAACATTTGAACTCTTCTATGTCAAAATAAAATGTTTTACAAAATATTTTTATTTGACGTTTTTTCGCCAATTTCATTCATGTGGGGGATTGTTGGAAAATGCTTATGAATAAGCATTTTGAGGCACAATTTTAAGCATGATCCACTTCGTGTTAGTGGTTGTTATTGAATGATTCGGATACTCCTCCGTGAGTAGTTTGAAATGGTATATTCATATGCTTAAAATGGTGTTTGGGTGAATGAGAAATTGTTGCTCAAAGTTCACCCATTGGTGTTGGAAAATAAAGAGAAATGTGTTTGTCCCACATGGGAAAGTTATTAGAGAGAAAGTGTCTTTATATATGATTACTCATATGTAGATGGGTAAGTGTTATAAAGATATAGGCTCTCTCTACGTGCGCGCGCTTGGGGGTGCAAATCAAAATCCGAACAGGCTTGGCTCGTGTGCACCCGCGCGTCCTGCGTACACGAATGCCGGACCAAATTGTGTGGGCTCGGCCAGCCAATTTTTGTTTGTCTCTTTGTTTTTTCCAAACCTTTGAAGTTCCATAACAGTTAATTAATTCCATTAATTAATTTGGTACTTCAAACGAAATGTCTCATTAATGAATGATAAATGACATTCTTATCTTTTATTTCCTTTTCTATATATATATGATGCTATGTTTTCATTTTTTTAATTCGGTTTTAAGGAAAAATAGTTCTCTATTTTCCTTGTTTTGGGAAGAGTTCAAACACTTTAGTGGTTCGTTGGTAACGGGTTTTGGTGATGCCCATACTCGTTCGTTTCCATTGTATCCTGGGAAACAATCGTCTCACGTTCTACTGCACCTTCGGTAGGGGACGAATTTGTTTTAAGGATATTGTTGACATCAACAAGCCTCGGAATAGTGAAGCTTCGGGTATGATATTCTTTGCTGGTTCATTTCCGATTTGGTTATTGGAACGTCAGTGGCTGATTTCAGGGTCCGCTCTCAGGGTCTGCCTCCGCTCTCAGGGTCTGCCTCCGCTCTCAGGGTCTGCCTCCACTCTCAGGGTCAGCCTTCGCTCTCAGCGTCTGCCTCCGCTCTCAGGGTCTGCCTCTGCTCTCAGCTTCTGCATCTGCTCTCAGGGTCTGCTGCGTGGGTCTGCTCTATGGGTCTGACGTGAGGGTCTGATTTCAGGGTCTGCCGAGAGGGTCTGCCAGGCTGAAATTAAGCCTAATTTGGATTTCCTTGTATTTACCATAATATTTGTAATACAATTATTGCTGAAGAGAATAATGTAGGTGATAGATGTGAAAGTGATGGGAATGAAAGTCATACTTTTAGCGTCGAGATGCTTATTCGACGATAAAAGTTGAACATTTGGCGTTGAGTATGATGTTCGTCGCTAAAATCTTGATAATTGGCGTCGAATATGAATTGCGACGCTAAAAGTGATTATTAGCGTCGAAAATGGTTTTGACTCTAAAGTATTGGACGTTAAAAATCCATTTTCTTATAGTGAAAAAATGATGTCGAAAATATTCAACGCGAATATCCTTTAGCATCAAAATATCTTCTTTTGGCGTCAATATTTTCGACGCTAAAGACCTTATTTTTTGTAGTGTATTCATTATACCCTTGTTCCGTATTTAAACCTTTATTGTAGTGAAAAATCACCATCAACATACATATTTTTAATTTACAATATTAGTAAAAAAAATAATAAAGTCAAAAATGTTATAATATTTTAATTTTTCCCCTAATTTACGATAGACCAGAGAAAATTTTCCTTTAATTGGATCCATTTCAACTAAACTAAACCCAATCTCATCTCCAATCTAGATTACGTATATCCTTTTGAATTTGAACCCGTAATGGCAAGAGACTTTTAATTATTATAAGTCATTAAAAAAACATTTAGGGGGCCAGCTCTGGGTTTATCTACGAGATTCTAAAATTTAATTCAAAATTATTGATTTTAAATTTAATAACAATTGGATTTTATTCTTTATTATTATCTTCCATTGGAGAAAATCTTCAATGCAACAGTGGTATCACGTCATCTATGCAACATGTCAATCATTCACTGTCAAACATGCTAAAAAATTAAAAAACAACTAAAAAATAGGTGGAGAAAATCTACATGTCATTTTCTAATTTATTTATGATACCACGTCACACATACCACTATTACACCAAAGAATCTCTCATTCCATTATTATGAAGCCTCTCGTGCTAATAATGAAATGGGATGAAGACATGCTTGAATCACGTGATCACAATATAATCGATGCGCCACAACCACACACGTTGTCATTGACAGTACAGTGACCAAACATGCTATCTTCTAGCAAGCTCTATAAATTGTCAGCACTTGTTGAGTTAATTTCCACGCAACAAAGAGCCTTCGAAACAACAACAAATAATTAATTAACGATGAAGAGTTCAGTACTAGCATTAGCACTCTTCCTCTTTCTCTTTGCCTTGGCTTCGAAACCTTCTTTGGCCGCTCGTCATGACGCTTCATTGCTTCGTACCGATGGCAATGAGTACTTCGTCTCTGCCCTCAGAGAATTTGTACAAGATGGGCTAAACCTAGTCATGTCCGGATCTCATTGTCCCGGTAAGTAAGATTCAATTACATTTAAATTAATTAAAATTTCAATACAAAACTCTAACTCAACACTTAATTTAAATCATTATCTGTTTCAACTCCCTTCAAGGGAAAATAGTCGAAACTCCTCGATTATTTCTTATAATTATTTTAAAAATATTTTTACAGAAAAGGAATCATGGCCAGAGCTGGTTGGTTATAACGGGAAGGAAGCTGCTGCAATTATAGAGAAAGCTAATCCTTGTCTTCATACATACATATGTCCGTATGATCAGATCAGTGCCAATTGTAATACTTTGGATTACAGGACGGATAGGGTTCGTATAGTGGTCAGCGGGAAAGGGATTGTCACGCAGGTGCCTCGTATTGGTTGAAATTCCACCATATAATTTCCATCACAGAATGAATAAATAAATAAATTGAATAATAAGTGGTGGAAGTGGTGTTTTTCAACTCTATGCAGGTTGCTTCACTGTTGTATTATGTTCCTCAATAAAATATTACGGTTACCCTTTACTATCTCATTTGCTCAATTACATAACTGAATTAATTTTGAAGTATCGTAATAAAATTTGTTATTCATATTCTGGGGGAAGGTAAGGTTTAAAAATATATGACGTTTTTCACCTTTTTACCTTTAAAAAAATATTTTAGTTATCTCATTTGGACCAACATTGAGTGTTGAATTGAGGTTTTTATTTTTTTTTTTAAATTGTAATCAGCAGTTATAAAATTATAATTTATATATAATGGAAATTTAACTTATTTTTAAACACACGTGTGATAATAAATTATAGAAAGATAAACATAAAATTCCAAATTCATCTGTTTTATAATCACTTCAACATAATTAAACTTCTAATAACATTGATTTTTACAATAGAATTCCACTGAAATTAGTGGTGAAACGAAGATTTGATTATGAGGTCTTATTCGATCAATCATAAAGCTTCAAAAGCTATAACATAATATTAATAAAGCTAGCAGGACTGATAAGGATTATAATGTAAAGTCTGTAAAGTTGAGTACGTTATAATATAAAATCTACAGTAGTGAAGGGTCAAACATGAAATATGGTTTGATTGTGTTTAGACCCGGCCACGGTTCCGGTTCCGAACCGTAGGGTTCCTGTTGGAACCCGACGGCCCCCAACGGCTAGGCCTAATTCCCCCAACGGCTACTAGCCGTTGGGGGATGCAGGGAGCCGTTTGGCTCCCTGCCAAACGGCTCCCTGCCACCGGTTCGGTTCCGGTTCGGTTTTAGGTTCCGGTTCCACTTAAGTGTGGAACCGGAACCTAACCGGATTTAACCGGTTCGGTTCGGTTCCGAACCGGAGCCGAACCGCCGGCCGGGTCTAATTGTGTTGCTTTAACTATTATTATATTATTTTAACCCAGATTTGAGTCACTAACCTTATGATTGATTGTGGGGGGACATGAAAAATTCTACTTTTTTTAATTTCTATTAATTATATAATGATTTACTAGAAAATTACTATTAATTATATAATGATTTACTAGAAAATTACTATTAATTATATAATGATTTACTAGAAAATTACTATTAATTACAAGATCGACATGATTAGTTTAATTATATAACATTTAATTAAAATGTTATAAAATAGTAATTTTAACATTGTTATATAATTACTATTAATTATATAACATTACTATTAGAACTATTATTCCTGTAGGAAAAACAAAATGAAAACCCAACACAAAGTTGAATTCCTAGCACACTTTTAACCCATAATATGTGTGTTTTTGTAAGCTAGTCACGGTTTTAAATTCATGGGGGGGTGAAGTGGGTGCAATGTTTGAATAAATTAATTAATGAAGCAAAAAAAAAAAAATAAATAAATAAATAAAGGAGCAAGGATAGGAGTGTAATGTCTCGACTTATAATAATCTTACTAAAGGAGTATATAGCCGGAACTCTACCAACTATTTTATTCTAACCTTAAATTTCCCATCGCTTAAACAAATAACTTAATAATATTACATTAATACTCCATCAAAAAGACACATAACTCCATTCAATCTCAAATCGTAACAGTAAATGTATCACATAATCAAAAATATCAAACTAGTTTTTTCCGAAATTCAACTATCACAGAGACTTATTACCCTAGTGCCATAAACTGTAATTTAAAAAAAAAAATATATGGTTCATTGCCACATGAGCCACCATCATGGATCTGGTGTGCAACCACCAACCACTACATCAACATATTCTTCCAAAAGATGATCACCTGCACCACAATACACAATGAGCCTAAGTCCAGCAATAAATTTTCATGCATGAATGCAATAATATTTCTTATAAAAATGCAATCCATTGAAAATTTAGGTTCTAATATAAACCATTACCATTTGATAAACCATTTACAGTAAAAGGGTCATCGGTCTTGGTATACACTACAAGATAACGAGTCGAGATTTTGATCTACTACTTTAGAACATGTTTAACCATTACCATTAACCTTTAAAACGTTACCATAGGTGATCCTTTACTGCATGGCCGCGCATCGCGATGCGGGAGCGTTTTCCAGGGTTTTTGCTTAGTTCATTTTTTACGCAAATAAGGCCTCCAGGACTTCTCTATATAAACCCAAGCTCGTCCAGAACCCTAGAAAGAGAGAAAACAGAAAAAATAGAAGAGAAACACATAACAAAGAGCCACAAACACAATTTCGAAAGAGAAGAACGAAGAACTTCAAACCGACATGACATCTCTCAGATCTATCAAGGCTATCTCTTCTACATGGAGAACTAATCTCCTAGGCAAAGTTAAGAATAAACTCTTATATTTAAATTTTTATGTTCATGTTGTTGATTCCTAAGTATTTTTTAACGTTTAATATAATCGATGAGTTGTTATTCTTTATTATCTTATGATTATATAAATCCAGAGATTGTGTTTTACCAACTTACATATAGGAATAGTCATGCTTTTTCTATATGTGATTGGGGAACCCAATTGTGACTGGTAAAATTATTTTATGAGTTGATCTTCTGTTACAGTATTTCCTGTGGGTATATTGTCGATGTTAGATAGGTCATAACGATAACTTTGTGTGTTGTTAACATAGAGAAAATAAATCATCGATTACCTTAGAATTTATTATGTTTTGAATTGAATATCTTTTGATTGTTGGTTTGAGATGTGAAACCTTCAATTGAGTAATAAAAAGAATCAATAACTGAATATAGGAAGTTGATATAAGAGGGATTCCTGACGCTTTGTTGTTTCTCTCTATTGATAACTTTTAATTATTTTTCATAATCTTTATTTTGCATCACCAACCCAATCATTATTTTTTCATTAAGTTATAGCTACCATTTTTGTTGAAGTAAATTAGTTCATTGTAACCATCACTTCGAGGAAATAACACCCCAACTATACTGTGATAACCGCAAGTACGTTTTGGGCATAATCAAAAATCAGTTCGACAGTAAGGGTTTCATGAAACTTTGTGAAGATCTCCATATTGCACTAACGTTCGCCTCACCTGCTCATCCAAAGTCTAATGGGCAGGTCGAAGAAACTAACAAAACGATCAAGGCTAACCTAAAGGTGAGGCTTGGATCATGCAGAGGATTGTGGGTTGAAGAGTTGCCAGAGGTCTTGTAGGCACATCAGACAACCTACAGTACTCCACGTGAAAGACCTCGTTTTCTTTGGCATATAGATATAAGGCAGTCATCCCAATAGAGATAGGAATGACAACCTACTGGGTACAACATTTTGAGGTCGGGAAGAGTGAGAAGCTCGTCAGGAACCACCTCGACTTAATAGAGGAGAAAAAGGGAATATCGGTGATCAGGGTGACCGTCTATCAATAAAGGATGGCCCGTTTTTACAATAAGAAGGTCTGGGCGAGATCTTTCATCCCTGGAGACCTAGTATTGAGACGAGTCACTTTGTATACGAGAAAGCCCGAAGAAGGTTCCTTGAGAGCCAAGTGGGAAGGGCCGTGTAGGGTGGTGGATGTCATCAGGTCGGGTGCTGATAAATGCATGAAAGTGTAATTTGAACGTCGCTAACTCGGCTTAATTATCATATAATTGATCTTAATTAGAGTTTATTTTGTGCTTTGTTATTAGGAACAATGAAATATGAAGATTGGATCAATTACATATGTTTCGAGACCTTATGGACGTATCAAAAGCACGCGGGAAGAGCTGAATCATAGAATCGGAGAAACCAGAAAACAGGCTACGCGTCGTGACGTGCAAAGGCTACGCGTCGTAATGCACATGTGTATTCCAGGGTTTCGTTTAAACAGTGTTCTATTGAAAATCAGGCCGCAAAGGCTGCTCTATCTAAGCCCAACTTCGTCAAAAAGTCTGGGGGAGAAAAATAGAGAGAAAATGAGGGAAAAAAACACAACAAAGAGCCACAAACACAAAATCAAGAGAGGATAATGAAGAACTTCAAGGAAAACATGGCGTCTATCCGATCTATCAAGGATGTATCTCTATTCCGCCTGGGGAACTAATCTCCTAGGCAAAGCTAAAGATGAACTCTTGTATCTAAACTTCTTATATTTATGTTGTTGATTCCTAGAAACTCTTTTAACGTTTAATAAAATTGACGGTTGTTATTCTTTATTATTTTACGATTTCTGAACCCAAAGACTGTGTTTTGTCAACTCTCATATAAATCCAGTCATGCTTCTTCTATGTGTGATTTGCGAACCCAGTTGTGACTGGTGAAGTTGTTTTATTTGTTGGTCTTCTAGTACAGTATTGTCTGTGGGTATATTATCAACGTTAGATAGCTCATAATGATAACTTTTGTATGTTATTACATAGTGAAAATAATCATTGATTACCTTAGAGTTTGACATGTGTAGAATTAAATATCTTCCGGTTGTTGGTTTAGGATATGAAACCTTTAGCTGAGTAATAACATGAATCAATAACTGAATATAAGAGTTTAATACAAGAGGGATTCCCAATGCTTTGCCATCTTTCTCTATTGATATTCTTAAGTACTTTCATATAGTTTTTATATTATATTATTAATTCATTCTTTATATTTCATTTAGTTATTGCTAAAGTTTTGTTTGAGTAAATAAGTTCTTTGTAATCATCTATCTGAGGAATCGACACCCCAACTATACTGCGATAACCGCAAGTAACCACAAGTACTTTTTGGGTGTAATCAGGTGCCTATCTTTTGGAGTAGCTAGACAACACCCGGGTCAAGAAGCCTTGAAATGCCGAGATACTGAGGAAGTACTTCCAGCAGCTCTCCTTCTTAAGTTGCAGAATGAAATGTAAAAGAGGAGATCATAAATCTCCAATTAGGACTGAGATTTGGAATGAAATATAATTCTTAGAGCTGGCCGAAGCCCCCAAATGGATGAACAAGCTCCTTCTAGAGAAGATGCAACAGTTGTCCGATTTTCCGGATTTTCAGATTAATGGCCAAAATGGCCATTATGGAGCGACATGCGAACTGGAAAGCTGGGGGCACTCGATCAATTTCAATGAGCACCTCCTACATATTGTGTAGTAGCCACCCCGAGTAATGGAGAAAGGGAAAAAACTAACGGTGGACCACTAGAAGTCAAGGCAGAAATCCCCGATCGGTATCCAGATTTGTTCAGAAATGATTTCAGAGAGCTCGATTTAAGGGAACCTATCATATTTGATCAAGAGCATCAAAAGGAAAGATTCAGACCAGAAGAGTATCATCGAATGACCACACAAAAGACAAAAGAATATTGTAAAGCCTCTATTGGAATGAACCGCAAAGAGTTATAAGAATGGCAGTATATCCCATGGATATGAATAAGACTTCCCATTTTAAATTAAAAAAAAAAAACTTGTCCATTATTCTTGTTTGATAATTGGATGGGAAAAGCATGTTCAATATTCTTATGATATGATCGTGGTTAAGACAAATCAATGGGTGCTCGATATCTGGGGAGGACCCTAAACTCATGGCACGCCAATCCTTGACATCATTATCAACCCTCGGGCATAAGTGCTCCAATTCAGGTACCTTCACTTTTGAGGATCCATAACACATGAAGGGATAAAGTACACGTGGGAAAAACGCGAACCCCCAATGGCACGCAAATCTCTGGTTTCATTATCAAACTACCGAGACCGGAGTGTTATAAACTCATGACTTGATTCTCACCATGTGAGTTATCTGGCTAATCCCGCTGATAACCACCAGGCACATGACACGGGGATGACGAAAGTGCCTCTGTGACCCTTGTAGCCTTTGAGAGGACGAACACATGGAGGTTTCTTCCCCCCATGAGTTATTAGCCGAACCATTATGAAGCACTAGGCACACTGCACGAGGACAGTCAAGGTGATTCTGTGACCCTTGTAGCCTTGGGGAGGCCGAACGAGTAGGTTTCTTACCCTTTGAGTTATCAGCCGAACCATTGTGAACCATCAGACACACAGCACGGGGACAACCAAAGTGCCTTCATGACCCTTGTAACCTTGAGAGTCTGAACTCGAGGAGATTTTCCCCCGTTAGTTATCAGCCAAACCATTATGAACCATCAGACACACGACACGAGGATGGTCGAAGTGCCTCTGTGACCGTTGTATCCTTAGGGAGGCCGAACACGGGGTGGTTTCTTCCCCCCTTGAGTTATCAGCCGAACCACGGAGAACCACCTGTCACACCCTATTCTTATTTTGAGTAGCCTCAGGCAGGATATTGTCTCGGGCACTCGCTTTTTTAGTTTTTGAGTTTATGTGGAGTATGTGCTAAGTCACCTCTACAGTGCTAACATTGTTTGAGTCTTGATTTCATCTTTTGTGAATGAGGGGGGAAGGCACGCCTTCATCAGGATTTATGAAGCACTGGAGATTGAAAATCTTCCCTCATAGTTAAGTCTTAACTTGTACTACTAGCTCAGGGTTAAGTTAAATCTCGCCGAGTCATGCTTTCTTTGGCATGGGGTCGGAGAATCTTCCCCATGGCCGTGTTTCGGTTGGCACGATGAGTTAATATTCCCTCATGCCCAAGTATTCTTGCCAACTCGGGGTCAGTCATGTCCCATCGAGTTTGGAATATCTTTGGCATGAGATCAGAGTATTTCTCCTATGGCCATATTCCGATTGGCACGAGGAGGTAGCATTCCCTCGCGGCCAAGTATTCTTGTCAGCTCGGGGGTCGGGTCATATGCCACTGAGTCTGGATTATCTTTGACATGGGGTCAGAGCATCTCCCCCATGGCCATGTTCCGGTTAGCACGATGAGGTAGCATTCCCTCGCGGCCAAATATTCTTGCCAGCTCGGGTTCGAGTCATGTCCCACCGAATCTGGATATTTATTGGCATGAGGTCGGAGCATCTCCCCAATCATTATGCTTTGGTTGGCCCAAGGAGGTAGTATTCCTTCATGGCTAAGTGTTGTTGCCAACTCGAGTGTCGGTTTATGTCCCACCGAGTCTAGATTCTCTTTGGCATAGTGTCAGAGCATCTCCCTCATGGCCATGTTTCGGTTGGCACAAGGAGGTAATATTCCTTCGTGGCCAAATGTTATTGTCAACTCGAGGTCGAGTTATATCCCACTGAGTCTGGATATTCATGGTATGGGTCTGAACATCTCCCCTATAGCCATATGCTAGAAGTCGAGTAGTCAAAAAAATTCAAAAATTATGCTAAGTATGGAAAAAGGAACCCTAGCATGCGTAGTAAGGTAGTACCAATCGATGTGAGATTTTGAGTTGGCATTATGCCAGTACAATCTATTTACCTCCTCAAAGATCGGCTCCCCCAAACCTGCTCAATGCTAGATCACATAAAGAATGGCTAATATCCTCGAGCTATTTAAGTTAAGCTGACAGGGGGCATTTTCCATAGAATGAAGAATTTTGGCGAAATAGTCTTGGAGGGGCTCGGACAGGCTCCACGTGTGAAAGTTTATGCAATTATCTAAGGAGAGAATCAGCGCAAAACTAACTAGTATCCTCCTCACCATTATAGTTCTCGGCACCAACTCACAAACTCGTTGGAACTAAGAACTAGGGGACATATGTTGATGATGATTTTTGGGCCTAAGTATTGACAGTGGATCAAGAAGGGCATGAAGGTAATTTCAAGTTCAGAACACGATAGTCCAAGAACATTAGTCATGGGTGTCTGGTCCAGCTGAATGGTCGAGTTCGGTCTAAATTCTTTGACCGACCTGGGTGTGATTGTACACTAAGATCAGTATCCGAGGACTTCGGGTCCAGACCGACTAGTATATCTCCGAAAGACGGGGTAGTCTCATCTCGGTCATCCGACTTTGTGGGGAACGAAAGTCAGCCGTCAACAATGATAAACTAAAATATAACAAAATATTTTTATTAAGAAACTTGATACATGTATGCATGCTTTGTTTATTCCTTTATTTATTCAACCTAAAATCCATTGTATAGCAACGACCTCGAGAAGCAAGACATATGTATACATGAAGGCAAGGATTGTGTTTCCCTATAAATGCAGCAACAACTTTCCCCTTTTCACCAACCAGCTCTGGCCATGTGTTCCGATCTATAAAAATGTTTCAAATAAGTGAAAGGTTAAAAATGTTCCTAAACATAACTTTCTAATATATAAATTGATTACCAAAATTCAAACATGTTTTAATATATTTTAAACTAAATAAGATAATTTGTATTCTATACTTATATTCAGTGATAGAACCGTCTCATTCTTACTTCAATAATAATAGAGATGACAATATAATCTATATTTGGACTGGACGCAGACAAATCAGAATGGTTAATTTTTGGTTCAATTCGGCCCATATGTCATTATAATTAGGGTTTGAAATATATTATTTAAAATTTTATATTTTTTGAATCGGGTAAAGGTTTAATGGAACCCGAATATGAAATTTTGGACTGAAATTGTTACCCTAAATTCAATTGAAATTTGGGATTTTCCAATATGCTAATTTGAAGAAAGTCATCCAAGCCTATTGAAAATTCGATTTTAGTCCTAAGTTCTGACCATATGAGGAATTAAACACAATAAATCAAAACAAGTCATGACTATTATTTCTATATATTCTCAACAAGTACCCTTAAGTCTACGCAATTATAAAACAAAGAAGAATATTAGAGTAATAAACAAAATCAACACAATAATTTTTTTGACGAAGTGGAAAACCCGTGCGAGTAAAAAAACCACTCCTGGTATCTAGGCTACCAGCCAAAATCCACTATAATGAAAAATACTTATAATAATGGTAAAAGACCTTTGGTAGCAACTCCACCGACTGTAAGACCTATAGACTGCAAGAACTTGAAGAACTCTCCGAGCCTACACCACATGGTCTTCTTCAGAATCTCTGAAGTCTCGGAGTATATTAACTCTGCAAGGTTTGAATGCTAGATGAGAGCGACATTTACCCACCACACCTATAGATTGAAAATGTGTTCACGTTTAGGAGGGATTGATATAGCTTTAGATGATGACGTCTTATCACAAATAGACTCAACACTAATCCCTACAATGCGGTCTAGTTCCTCAGTTTTTCTAGAAAATACTGACAACCAGTTTCTAGCATTTTAAAGTTCAACTTCTAAGCATTTGACTCTATTAACTAGTCCTTTATTTATCTCCTCAAGTGTAGGAAATGCATTTCCTTATGTGCAACGAAAATACTATTTGCTCCGAGAACGACCTTGAAAAATTTATTGTCTCATTCCTTTGTTGAAACTGAATTCCACCAACTCATGTTGAATGGATTTTCTCTTCGATGTGGATGTGTTTCCTTTGAGATCTGATGCTACGATCAACCACCCGATCTTCTAAACTATGACTCGAAACCAACAAACTGAAATGTGGGCTTCACTCACAAAGATAATTCTCTAAACTATTTAGAGAAGTATATTGTAAAAATTTCTTTCTGATTTTAGAAAGATTGGATGAAGTAGATCAAGATCTAACTCACTCTAGTTTTCTTTCTATTTTTGAACACTTGAGAAAATTTTATTTTCTCTTAATCTCTCTTACTCTCACAAATTATATTATTAATCAAATTAATAATATATTAATATATATGTGAGTATATAATAAGACAATCAAATTATATTAGGTTAGCTATAGTTAATCGAGCTAGCACGGGGACCAAATGGACATATAGTTCCGAGCTCCAATAATCCTGAAATATTTATTAAATCTTTTAATTAATATTCCAAATTATTAATTTCGTGTTTTTCCACTAAACTCGAAGTTGAACTCTTATTGCCGTAGATGGAAAACATAAACTGATCAACTTCGATGTCCATCAATATAGTCATTACATACGGATTGGCCCTTCACGAATATCTCATAATTAGAGTTAGGTCATAAGACTATTATACCCCTCTAATTATTTTATCACTTAAGTACCATTGATTCTCTAAAGAATAATTAATTCATAACAATTATGAATATTAATCTTTCTATTCATAATAGAAAAACTTGAGCGGTATAATTGTTCAAGTACCGTATCAACTCTTAAGAGAGATACTCTTCTACTTCTCGTAAGAATGGGTGAACTCCATGTCTATGTAAAATGTTCACAATTACATACCAAACCATATCCCCAAAATACATAGTTATTGGTCGGGACTGCTCACCAACCTCACCTTAGTAAATCAAAGGACATAGTCTGCCATACAGGGGTTTGCAGTACACTCAAGATGAAGATCAATCCATATATGACCATCTAATAGATAAAATGAATCTTTAATTAATCGATAATATAAGATATTCATTTTTATATGGGTCTAGTCCTATATGATCACATCATACAAAGTTCTTTCATTCTCATGTCACCACATGAATGATCTCGGATCAAAGTCGTTATACAAGTATAGAATGAACTGTAGCTATAGATAAACCATAAACAAAGTACTATATTTGCTTGCTCTCTATGGAATATTTTAAATTATTAACTTTAGACTTAAATCCTCTTGTGTATCATTCATACACTAAATCAAAAAGTATATGAGTAATCAAGGTAAACAAGACAATTTACGGTATGCGATTTAAATCAAACAAATTTGATAAATTAATAATGCATCTATTATTTCAATAAACAGTTTTGTTTACAATACATAAAGCTTTAGGGCATATATCCCAACAATCTCCCACTTGAACTAGAGAAGATGGGACATGTCATGTAATCCTAAACCCTTTAGGTGACTTTCAAAAACTTTAGCCAATAAGGTCTTAGTAAACAGATAAGCCAGGTTCTCTTCGGATGCAATCTGCATGACATAAACATCTCATCTCTGCACTATCACCCTTATGAGATGATATTTTCTCTCTATATGTTTTCCCTACTTTTGGCTTATTGGTTCCTTGGAATTCGCCACTTCACCACTATTATCGCAATAAAGTGTGATGGGTTTATCCATATTTGGAACAACTTCTAGATCTCCCAAGAACTTATAGAGCCAAACTGCTTCCTTAGCTGCTTCACAATATGCTACATATTCAACCTACATGAGAAAGTCAGTAATATAATATTATCTTATGCTTCTCCACACAATTTCTCCACCACCTAAGGTGAACACTGATCTATATGTTGATTTCAAATAATCAACATCCGTCCGAAAATCAAAGTCAGTATATCCACTAGGGATCATATCCTCACTAGAATATACAAGCATATAATTTCTCTTTATCTAAAGATATTTGAGAATATATTTCATCGCCACCCAATGATCCAATCCTGGGTTTGACTGAAACCTACTGACAACTTCGACTACAAAGCAAATGTCTAGTCTCGTGTAAAACATAGATACATAAGACTTCCAACCGCCGAGGCTTATGAGATATGTCTCATTTCCTCAACTACTCGAGTGTCTTAGGAGATTATTCCTTAGACAAATGAATTTCAAGTCTAAAAGGCAAATAACATTTCTTAGAATTCTGTATTCTAAATCGTACAAGAATCTTATCGATATAGGATGCCTGAGACATTGCTAACAGTCATCTCTT
Organism: Zanthoxylum bungeanum; assembly: GCA_019454045.1. Taxonomy (NCBI): domain Eukaryota; kingdom Viridiplantae; phylum Streptophyta; class Magnoliopsida; order Sapindales; family Rutaceae; genus Zanthoxylum; species Zanthoxylum bungeanum. The sequence goes on from SKCR01031134.1 coordinate 256,986, forward strand.
ACGACTCTGAATGATCTAGATCCCAAGTACATAATTGGCCTCTCCCAAATCTTTCATTTGGAATTGATTAGCTAGCCAGATTTTTATGTCCGATTATATCTTTACATCATTCCAAATGAGCAAAATATCATCGACGTACAAAACAAAAAAAACCACTTTACCATCAATGATGCGCTTATAGACACAAGGCTCATCGACGTTTTGCTAAAAAATATAAGACTTGATCGTAGTATCAAATCTTATGTTTCAAGATCGAGATGATTGTTTAAGTCAATAAATGAATCTTTACAACTTGCAAACCTTTTTCTCTTGACTTTGGATTATGAGCCCCTCTGGTTATACCATGTAGATACTCTCATCAAGATTTCCATTCAAGAATACAGTTTTGACATATATTTGCTGAATCTCATAGTCATAATATGTGGCAATGGAAAGAAGAATGCAAATTTATTTTAGCATAACTACTGGCGAGAAAATCTCCTCATAGTCGACTCTCTCTTTCTGGGTATAACTGTTTACCACTAGTCTAGACTTGAAGGTTTGTACCCTCATCTACTCCTCATTTTCTCTTATATATCCACTTGCAACCTATGGTTCTTACTCCATCAGGTTGATCTACAAGTTTCCATACTGAGTTAGAGTATATAGACTTCATCTCTAGGTTCATGCCTTTGAGTCATTCCTCTTTATCAGAATCATCTATTACGCTATGATAAGTTAATGAATCATCTATACCATCACTGGATGCAATAATTTGTGCATCTCCATCTCCCAAATAGTGATCAGGTTATCGTACAACCATCCCACTACGTCTAGGTGGTATATTATTCTGATAAGCTTGCATATGTCGCTCAGATGTTGAAGGTGTTATGTTTTTTTTTTCAATAGTTGATGATGATATACTGTTTTAACTAAGAGTAACTCGCTAAGTAACACTTTACTTTGAGGTTTGAACTCTCTCATATATTCCTCCTCAAGAAATATAGCATTTATTGACACAAATACTTTATTATCTTTCAGACTATTAAAGAACCAACTTGTGAGCGTGGTTTCCTTAGGATAGCCTACAAATAGGTACACATGTGAACGCAACTCGACCTTTCTAGTATTGTTCTTCAGCACATCTATTGGACACCCTCATATAGGAAATGTCACAAACTAGCTTTACGACCATTCCACAACTCTAAGGGAGTCTTAGAAATAGACTTAGAAGGAACTACATTCAGGATATACATTGTTGTTTGTAATGCATACCCCCAGAATGAAATAGGTAGTGTATTGTAACTAAACATTGATCTCATCATATCTACTAAGGTCCAATCTCTCCATTCTGTAACATTATTTTGTTGTGATGTTCCAGGTACTGTGAGCTGGGAAACTATTACATTCTCAACTAAAAATTCCTCAAAATCTCTAAAAGGTATTCTCCTTTATGATTCGCTCGTAGAATTGTGATGCTTTTACGTAATTAGTTCTCAACCTCAGCACGATACTCTTTGAAGTTTTCAAATGTATCTGACTTATGCTACATTAGTTAAACATACCCATATCTTGAATAATCGTCAATAAAAGTGATAAAGTATTCATAACCACCTCGGGCTTTTACATTCATCGGTTCGTAAACTCCCGAATGTATTAGCTCAAGCAGTTCTTTATCTCTTATACCTTTTTCAGTAAAAGGTCTCTTGGTCATTTTGCCTTCTAGATAAGATTAGCAGACTAGTAAATTACCAAGTTTTAACTTATTTAAAACTCCGTTCTTTATTAATCTATCTGGTTAAGTTAATTTATCCAAGTCTAAGAAGTCAAAGATATGTGTCATCATGAGAAATCTTTTACCGTTTTGTTTTAGATTTTTCAATCTTAAACATTTCAGTATTAAACAGTGAATTATATGTTAACAGCCTTAACACATATAAATTATTCTCGGAGTTTCATGTGCATATTGTTAATCAATTTCTACTAATAATAACTAATTTATTATAAAAAGAAATAGAGAAACCATTTTCCATAAGTTTTGTTACAGAAATCAAATTCCTGTGAAAACCAGGAATAAAAAACACATTGTTTAAACATAAATAACCATTATTAAAGTTCAAATTTGAAACTCCCACTACTCTAGCTGAAACAACATCCAATGTCCCGAATCTCATGGTAAAGTCACCTTTAGCATGGTCCTTCCATGAATCAAGTAGCTACAAAGAAGAACAAACATGGTTAGTGGCTTCAAAATCAACAATCTATGCGGATTTATAATCCTCTGCTAATAAAGATTCAATAACAAGTAAATCGTATTTACTTGTATTCTTTTTCTCCTGTAGCTCAGCTAGATACTTAGGAAAGATCCTCTTCCAATACCAATGTTTGCTACAATGGAAACATTTTCCTTTTATATTGGTACCTTTAGAGCCTTTATTATTTTTCTTTTTCATTGGCGTTGTCTTAGCCTTCCAAGTGCCTTTATTCTTGTTCTTTGCAGATCTAGAAGATTTGGAAACATTTGCCTCTACACTCGGTTTACGAGGATCCATCATAGACTCGTAAGTAGTGAGCTCATTTAGCAGTTGGTTCAAGACAAAAGACAACTTATCCATAGAACATTTGCTTTTAAACTGCAGGAAACTCTTTGAAAGTGCTTCCATGATCATTGTCACATGGATTTTCTCATTAATATGAGCAATATGGGTTTCAGCCATGTTGAGATAAGACATCATCCTTAAGACATGCTCTCAGACTGATGATCCTCTATTCATCCTTGCAGTTAATAATAAGATGATAGCCTCATGTTTTCATTGCTCTGAAGGTTGCCCAAACATGTCTTGTAATGACTACATTATTAATGATGTCATCATCATAGGCTGATGCTTTGCAGCAAGAACCTCATACATCCCTGCTATCAAATAGATGTGGGCTTTCTTATTGGCTTTAATCCAACTATTATAGGCATCGCGTACATCTTTGTGAGCATTTAGGGATAGTTCGGAAGGACATTCCTCGTCAGGATAAATTTAAGGTCTTCATATAACAATATAGCGTTCATGTCACTTTTTCACTTTACATAATTTTCTCCTGTTAATTTTTCTTGTTTGAGAATTGTAATTATTGCGAATGTCGTGGCTGAAATGAATAAATAAATGCACATTCAATATCCATTCATCGCATACTAAAATTATCAAATATTTAGGCATAAAATTAAATATGATGCATGATCCATGTTTAATGAATTAGAAGAATTACTATGCCACGATAATCTATCATCCCACAAATAAGTGTCGTCGTCGGGTAGGCTAAGTATCCGCATGATACATCGAGAAATTCTTAATTGATTAATATATTTGGAAATAACTCTTATTCCTATATTAACAAACTATCGTTATATTTGATCAATGAGTTTTGATTAACTATTTAATCATTCCTTTATAAGTGTAACCCATTGTTTCGGAACTCTTGGACTTAAATAGTGAAGTGCCACAGTAGAGAAGGTCAAATCACCAAATACATCTAGAGTTCCTATCCTCTCGAAATCCAAATCTGATATTGACCTAAAAATGACACAATCCGTATGGTGACGAAAATAAAGCCGTCTTGAGGCACCTTTTGAATCTCATGTTTTCAGATAACAATGAAGATCATGGGATATATTATAATATATCCCTCTCCCACTCACTATTTAAAGTTTAAGGTTTCTATCACACTAGTATGTAATGTATTTAGAAAAATAACGACTAAAACTTAACCTTATTAATACTGGTGGAATATTAGTGATCTAACTAATTTTATTCAATAATTTCGATTAGTCTCTACTAATAATTCACTTAATTAAGCTAATTAACAAAGATTGTTTTAGTGGCCTAATTTTTTTAACTCTAAAAATATTATTCCACTAATAGGTTTTAAAATTTTAGAATTCAACGAATGGATCAAATATCATTAAACTATTTAATTGATTAAAGCACGTTATAAATTCCAATGGTACGTGAAATTGTATCCCAAATGCAGAATATACTACCGTCAATTCGGGATCGGCTATGAAATTTACGTCTGGGTTTCCATCCGATATATCAGGGAAAAATAATTCACTCATAAGATTCATTTGTATTAAAACTTAGAATTCCTTATTTTTAAACAATTAAACCAATTAATCTAATTAATTCATTTGGATGCATCTCATATTCCAATTTAACTTTAAATTACATAAAATCATATTTTAGGACTAGAATATCATGCATCTAAATATGGTATGGTATATGAAAATGCAAGAGTAGGCACCCTAGGCTATATGACATGTTATTAAACTTTTTAAAACAAATTCATATTCTCATTCTGAGCGTCGTGACTCTCTGATGGGCATCACAACGCTCTTAGAGACGTAGCCTATTTAGCTTTGAGACACTGAAGCGCATCACGACGCAACTCGTACATCATCACGACTTGATGATGCTCAAGTCTCATGCGGTAGTTGAAATTTTAGGGGCATCACAACACAGTCTAAGGCGTGTCACGACGCGGCCTATTTTTCCAAGTCTGGAATGACAAAAACATACACATCACAAATTACGTTAATCGGGCTCTTATTTTTCTATACTAATCTAATTAGTACAAATAATAATCCAAGGAATCCCTTGGTCTTCAAATCTTGCTCCATTGTGTGTTGTTGAGTTCTTTGCAAAATCGGCTTGTGATAAGTCTTATGTGGCATCTTCTCCTCCATGTTACAAATAAGGTTACAATTGGACTTATTACAAATGAAATGAACTTACAACACTTGAAAGAATATGGCCTTATGGCCCTATATTCCCAATACTAAAAATAAGAGCCCGAAAAAATAACGATCAACGCAACATATTCATCACATGAATCAAAATAAACATTCATCTTATGAACATTAAAACATTCATCGAATCTAAAATTTTGCCTACTCATCATAACATACACACTAACAATTTATATAACTAACAATTTATATCTCATATAAATCATTAAAACTGAAACTTTTAAAAGAGAAGGGTTAAGAACACTTTTCAACCTTAACTCTTGATGCCAATTATGGGAAATGACTTTCCTTATGGCGAAAATACTATTGGCTCCAGGATCGACTTTGAAAAATTTCTTGCCTTCTCCCTTTGTTGAAACTAAATTCCACCAACTCTTGGTGAATGGATTTGTTCCTCGAAGTGTATGTGTTTGCTTTGAGATCCGATGCTAGGATCAACCACCCGATCTTTCGAACTATGACTCGAAACCAACAAACCAAAGTGTGGGCTTCACTCAAAAAGATAAATCTCTAAACTATTTAGAGAAATATATTGTCACAATTTCTTTTGGCTTTTAGAAAGATTGAATGAAGTAGATAAATATTTAACTCACTATAATTTTTATTCTATTCTCAACACTTGAGAAAATTTTATTTTCTTTTAACAATTAAGAAAAAATTCTAAATTTCTTTTCTCTCACAACCTCTCACAAACTTGTGTGAATGATATGATTTTTCTCTTACTAACACAAACTTATACGAATGATATGATTTTTCTCCTACTCTCACTTACTCAACATTTACGTGGAAATGGTTGAGATTATATTATTTTCCAAAAGCCAACCAATCTTATCACAAAACCTCATATGCCATTTTGTTGTAATGGCAAACACAATTAATGGAATTTCAAGCAAAGACATTTGAAGTAGACAAAATTAGGCAATTAGGTCATACCTAATCTTAGATAAAATGCTTGGACATTATGGAAAGCAATGAAGGTTTGTCTAGATAATGCTTATACCACGATCAAAATAATGACATAATTATTATGTAATAATTATCTCATAGTTATTACTTGATTATCTTATAATCAAACTTTATCAAAGTGATGTAATAATTATCTCATAATTATAATTTGATTATATCATAATCAATGAATTCTAGAAAGCATTAAATTAAATTAATTTAATATAGTTTTCAACTGTGGCAAATTATATTATTAATCACATTAATAATATATTAATATATATGTGAGTATGTAATAAGATAATCAAATTATATTAGGTTTGCTACAGTTAAATTAGGTTTGCTACAGTTAATCGATCTAGCATGGGGACCAAATGGACTTATTATTCCGAGCTCCAATAATCCTGGAATATTAATTAATCCCTTTAATTAAGTATTCTGAATTATTAACTTCACGTTATTCCACTAAAAACTCAAAGTTGAACTCTCGTTGTCGTAGATGGACAATATAAGACGAACAACTTCGATGTACATCGATATAGTCATTATATACAGATTGGCCCTTCACAAAAATCTCATAATTAGGTCAGGTCATAACTCCGTTATACCCCTCTAATTATTTTATCACTTAAGTACCATTGATTCTCTAATGAACAATTAATTCATAACTATTATGAATATTAATCTTTTTATTTGTAATAGAAAGACTTGAGCATTTTAATTGTTCAAGTACTGAATTAGCTCTAAAGAGACATACTCTTCTACTTCTCGTAAGAATGAGTGAACTTCATGTCTATGTAAAACGTTCACAGTTACATACCAAATCAAATCCCCAAAATACGTAGTTATTAATCGGGACTTCTTTACCAACCTGACCTTAGTAAATCAAAGGACATAGTCTGACATGCATGAGTTTATAGTACCCTCAGGATTAAGATAAATCCATATATGGCCATCTAGTAGATAAAATGAATTTCTTTAGTTAACAGATATTATAAGATATTCATTTTTATCTGGGTCCAGTCCTATATGATCACATAATACAAGGTGCGTCCATTCTCATGTCATCATATGAAAGATCCCGGATTAAGGTCGTTATACAAGTATAGAATGGACCGCAGTTATAGATAAACCACAAACAAAATATCATATTTGCTTGCTCTCTATGACTGTTTTAGATTACTAACTTTAGACTTAAATCCTATTGTGTATCATTCATGCACTAAGTCTAAAAGCACATGAGCAATCAAGGGTAAACAAGAAAATTTACAATATGTAATTTAAATAAAAAAAAATTGGTAAATGAATAATGAATCTATTATTTCAATAAACAATTCCGTTTACAATACATGAAACTCTATGGTATATATCCCAACATCAAGGTCATCAATCATTAAAAGACTTTGCTCAAACATAGCTTGAGCTTCATTCTTGTCCAACTCTACTTCCTTCAACCACTTATTGTCTTCAATATTTTTCTTCTTGATAGCTAAACTCTTATTGAATGGTTTAGTGTAGTCTACATGAAGACTATCCTCATCTGCTAAGTCATCATAAGAGAATTCTAATCCGGCATCTTCATCATTGGCTTTTTTCTATCTCCCACCAGTCACACTAGCTATAAAAGCCATAAATTGCTATTATCCTTAGGAGACTCATCAGAAGTATAGCCACATTTTGAATCACTAAGTGAGGCTGCCATAACCCATTTGCCTTTAGATTTTAGGTATGTGGGACACTAAGAACTAATATGCCCATACCCTTCACATTCATGGCATTGAATAATGCGAGATTTGCTACCTCTATCCTCTCTAAACTCCCTCCTATTATGCCTACTCTCTCTAGGCTTATCCTCTATATCTCTTTCAGTGCCATGACCATTCTTCTTCATCTTAAGAAGTTTCTTAAACCTCTTTGCAAACGTGTCCAAATCATTATCTGTGAGATTATCACCATCATCATCACTTGACAGACCGAGCAACTTCCTTTGCGATCTTCATCGCTATGGTCTTGGGCTTTCTATATCTAAGATGTTTCTTCTCATACACATGTAGTTTTCCTTCGAAGTCCTCTAATTTAAGGTTATCTAAGTCATTACTCTCCTCGATGGCTGTGATCTTTGGTAAGAACTTTTCCGGTAAGGATCTAAGGATTTTCCTCACTATCCTATTGGTGGGAATAGTCTTGCCTTAGTTAAAATATGAGTTACAGATATTGTTAATCTCAGCATAGAATTTATCAAAAGTCTCATAATCTTTCATATTAGTGATCTCAAACCTAGTGGCAAGCTCTTGGAGTCTATTATTTTTAACAGACAATGTGCCCTCATGCACAGTCTAAAGAATGTCCCATGCATCTTTAGCTATCTCGTACATTGAGATTCTCCTAAACTAAGCAGAGCAAACAACATCATGAATGGAATTAATTGCCTTGTTGTTCCTATTGCTAGCATCAAACTCATCTTTAGTCCAGGTCAATTTATCTTTAGGGGAAGAGACCTCATCAACAATAACCACATGAGGTTTTCACTCGTACTCTACTGACATCCAGACTCTTACAACTAAGGATTTAAGGAACGCTCTCATGTGAACCATCAAATGTAAATATCCAGTCTTATCAAAGAATGGGGGACAATTTAAGGGTTGGCTTCTCTCCATAGCTAAATGGGTCAATGGTCACGGTCAACCTTTGATACCAATTGAAAATTCAATTTTAGTCCTAAATTTTGACCATATGCGGAATTAAACACAATAAATCAAGACAAGCCCTGACTATTATTTTTATGGATTCCCAACAAGCACCCTTAAGTCTACGAAACTATAAAAAAAAGCATAATATTAAAGCAATAAACAAAATCAACACAATAATTTTTTTAACGAAGTTGAGATCTCGTGCGAATAAAAAAGCACTCCAGGTATCTAAGCTACCAGCCAAAATCAACTATAATGAGAAATACTTACAGTGATAGTAAAAGACTTATGACAATAATTCCGCCGACACTAATACCTCTAGATTGCAAGAACTCGAAGAACTCCTCGAGCTCGCTCCGCACCAGACGGTCTTCTTCAAATCCTCTGAAGTCTCTGAGCGGATTTACTCTGCAAGCTCTGAACGTCGGAACTCCGACTACCAATCTTCCTCTTTGAGAACATTGAAGGTTTAGGAAATTGGGTTTGGTTGTGTTGACGGTATAATAAAAATCGATCTCACTAAATTAAAGAAGACAAAGAAATCAAAAGAGTCTTCAAGGTGAGAATAAGAAGGTTGAAAAGCCAAATAGCTTTGATACCTTGAGAGATTGTGTTTTCAACAGGTATGAAGGTGGCTATAATTTTGTTTATATAGATAGGCCAAAAATAAAGGTTTCTTAGAGCAAAATAGACTTAAAACGCATCCAAAATAGTCCACTTACGTAAGGGCGTTCGAACGCCACACAAACACGTGTCGAACGCATGCTTGTTCCGTAAACTCGTTCGAATGTTGTATTGAACGCACCTCGAATGCAAACTCACTGGAATGTTTAACGCACTGCGCACGGGAACCTTCTATCAAGTTTCGTTTGAACCCAAACATAAACGTGATACTAACGTCACTCGTTCGAACGCAGCACTAACGCATATCTGATTCCTTCACACATAGCTTACCAAAAATCAGTCTAATTACTTCGTGATCTTCAAGACTCATTACGGATATTGTCAACAAATATAGAACTAACACATATTTTTTTTTTTTTTTAAAAAAAAAAAAAAATTGTGAACAGTCATGTTGGTCTCGCAAAAAATTAAATTTTAAAGTAGCCATGACTTTTCAATTTATGCAAAGGCCAAGCATCAATCACCCAATCTTACTCTTGAGCATCGCACAATCGAGTCCGTACGGTAAATTATTAAATACCGCTCTCGTTTGAAAATCCATCCTATTTTTGATGCTTACAGGCATCAATTCCTTATGAAATGCATATGCTTAGAGCTTTCCAGAAACATAAAAATCTTTGAATCACGCAGAGAGACAAATGGGGGGATAAAAAAAATAAGATATCGACAAAAAGAGAACATCACGAGATTAAATCTTTACCGCAGAATCTCAGTGCGTATCTAATGAAACACCATTCATTTTGGCATTTTCCACAGAGAAAAAGAACTCATATTTTAAAATATAGCTAGAAATTCTAGCTAATCGAGCTCGTTTACGTGTGACTTTTGTATGGATAGGAAATAATATAAATGCAATTATGGTTCAAGATGTTGTGTACATTTAGTCTCTAAGGACGTGACTTGATAGTATAGGGTTTATGATTTGACATCTAGATCCTGAGTTCGAATATAGAGTGTGTTTCTTATAAGAGTCAGGAACATCAGAGAATTTTACCTGCTCCGCTAAAACCCAAAAGGGGTGGTTTGGTGGTGAGGTCTCAAACGATTTCAAAAAAAATATTGTGTACAATTGTGTCCGTTGGATAAATATGAAATTATTTAATTGTTTATTAATATTTTTGACATCAATCCTTACAAGTCAATAGTAATCAGAGCCAACACTATGCCTGAGTTGTCTCTAAGTTGTTATTGTTTGGCGCATGAGTGACGTCGATATTACAATATTTAATCGGGATTAAGTTAGACTAGTAAAAAAAATTGATATTAGACAATCTCATGGGGAAGAATTACACGAATTTTAGGACAAAAATCCCAAAATTGATATTCAACGAACATGAGGCTTCAGAGGCTCCACATCACATGCCTGGTTGTATAGATGAGCAAGACTGGACATTTTTGTGTGAGCTCTAGTCGAGCGAGAAAAACAAGGTAACTTTTAAAATAATAGGAAACTGATATTTCTCTTAGTTTTTGTTACTGACAATGTTGTTAAATGTAGAGTAAATGTCAAACAAACACGGAGAATCGCAACCACCTATGTTTCAATCATCATGGAGGCTTCAAGCCATTTTCCTAATACCGTGCAAAGTATTCTGGGGTAAATATACTCTAAACTAATTTTTAACATTTCATTAATTTTACTAACACTAACAACAACTTTATGTATTTTGCAGAGTAGCACGAGTAAGGTGCAGTCATTTCCGGAGTTTTTCCGAGTGATGCATTACAGTGAGAAGAAGAAATGGGTCAATGAACACTACAAGAATTAGACCCTTTAGCGTCGAAATAATTCGACGCCATAAGTCAAAGTTTCGACGCAAAATACAATTAGCGTCGAAATAATTAGACGTAAAAAATGGACGCCGAAATGTCGACGACAATCACTTTTAGCGTCGAAATAAATAAATGCGACGCTAAAAACTATATTTTGGGTCCAATTTTTTTCGACGCTAAATTAAATATTTTGACGCTATAGGTTATATTTAGCGACGACATAATGCGACGCTAAAAGTCAACCTTTTAGCGTCGACATGTTTCGACGCTAAAGTATATTAAAAAAGTAATATCTGTATACTTACAGCGGCAATGTTTTTGTTCATATTAGCGTCGAAACTTTCGACGCCAAAAGTCAATTTTTAGCGTCGAATTAGTCGACGCTAATAGTTAAAAAATTTATTTTTTAAAAAATTATTAATTTACTTCGTTTTGGTCTAAAATAATTAATTTAATATTTAATTTAATTGAAAAAAATCTGATTAATAACAGAATTACGAAATATTATAATAATTATTATATTGAAATTTGTTTTAGAAAAAAAAATTTATATTAAATCTATTTGTTCAAAATGTTTATACAAAACCAAATATAAAATTAATTGCTACTGTGATGGGGGGACGCTCGAGCCCGATGCACCCTGACTGATTGAGGCCTCCAACATCTGACGGAAAACCAGCATTTGCTGTTCCAACTGCTCCATCTTCTTCTCATGATCCACCGTGACCTGTTCTAGCTTCTCCTTAGTCTGCTTCATCTCGTCTCGGGTGGTGGCTAGCTCGTCTTTGGTGGTGACTAATCGTCTCGAAGAGAGACATTGTCCGAATTAACAGTATTGCGTGCAGATGACGTCGGCTTCTTACAAGTGCCAAGGCCAACGTTGTAAGCTGTCTGATTCTTGAAAACCAATTGCAACAACTGATCATCTGGTATAGGGTCATACCCTGTCTCTTGTGTTTGACGTTGGAGTTCCATCATTTCGTTCTGTTTCAAAAAATAAGTTAATATTAGAATTTGAGAAAAAAATTAACATATATAATATTAATTATTTTATTTTAAAAACTGAAACTTACATAGCAGCATTCAGCTTCTTCATTTATCCATTTGTTCCTCTCATTGTAATGCGTCACACGGAAAAAATCTGGAAATGATTGCACCTCACCTGTGCTACTCTGTTATAAACAGAAAATAAATTCAATATTATTCCACATTAGTAAAAACAATGAACTGTTAAATTTTACGTTAGGATATATTTACCTCAGAATGTTCGGCACGATGTTTGATAAATGGCTTCGAACCTCCACGATGGTTAAAACGCAAGTGACTTCGATTTTCCGCATTTGCGTGACATTTATCCTGCATTTACCAACACTGTAAGTACCGAAAACAAAGACAATTATAAATTTCAGTTTATTTCAAAATTTACTTCGTGTTTTTTGTTAGACCAAAGCTCACATAAGAATGTCCAGTCTTGTTCCTCTATAAAATCAGGCTTGTGTTGTGGAGCATCTGAAGGTCCATGTTCGTCGAATATTGTTTTCAGGACTTTTGTCCTATAATCTTTATAACTTTTCCCCATGTGGTAGTCAATATATTGTTGGACATTCACTTTGGTCAGATCGAAGTCGAACCACTCCTACATGAAAATTTGAGTAAATTGTTATTAAAAATAAAAATGTTAAATAACAAACAATATCGAAAACTTACAAGTAGCGAAGGGAATAGCTGGTTCATTTTCGTCTCCCACGTATCTTTCTCCAAGAAACGTAGTTTTGGGGAGCTTCATATCGAGCTGTAGCTCCTATGGCTATATTAAACGCTGAATTATGTTGTCCGACTTGAGTGTGTCCATCATCTGATATCTCTATCCAGATACGGCCGTGAGCCTTAACGTACTTAGCCAACCCCAGGCCACGGGTGCGTCCTCGACCCTTCACTGTTCTGGACTCACCTGTGCTAGCAGAGAAATCACCAGGGCCAGTTGCCCTTGCTGATGTAAATGGAGTCACGTTAGCCCGTTTGCGATTGTCCGGTGCCATCTGCAAAAACCCGTCGCAATAGCTTCATCAAATTGCTAAAACCAAGTTTGACTATAAATATTTCGAACTAAATGCCATAAAGAAAGAATAAGAAATTTGTCTAATGGATAATAAGAGCAAGCCCCATGCAGGCAGTACGCATCCATGAATGAACCAATTAAACCCTTGGCAGGGAAAATCCAATTTTAGCTTTCAATTCAATCAATGTTGCAACGACAAATCGCAAACGACGACACATCAACATGCATCAATCTCCCTGTTCTGGGCAGAACAGCATCAATTTGCTGTTGTTCTACCCAGAATAGGGAGATTGATGCTGGTTCATCATCATTTACAACAATCATCATCATTCATTATTCATCAACAATCATCATCACCATTCATCAACAATCATCATCATCATCATCAATGATTCCACTCTATAAACAATCATCATCATCATGCAAATTCATCATCATCATCATCATACATCAACAATCATCATCATCATGCAAATTCATCATCATCAACAGCAATTAGATCATCAAAATTCATCATCATCATCGACAACCATCATCATCAAATTCATCATCATCATCAAATTAAAATCAACAAGTGAGACTTACCTATAAATTCGTTGCAGTAGAGTGGTTGGAGCCGAGAATGCAGAAGAAGAGAGTGAGAGGGGATGATTTTTTCGTTTGAGCCGAGGAAGAAGAGGACACTGGTTTTAGGAATTTAAACGACATTTAGCTTCGAATTAATTTCATTTTAGAGTCGACTAATTTGACGCCAAAAAGTAGGCGGTTTATTAAAAATTTAGGGTTATTTTTCCAGGAAATTTAATTTTTTTAGTTAGCGTCGATTATTGTTTCGACGCTAAAGGACAGACATTTAGCGTCGAATTTTATTCGACGCTAAATGTCTACCATTTAGCGTCGAATATTGTTTTTCGACGCTAAATTTCTACCATTAAAAATAATAATAACAAATATATGATAGTTATACTATTAATAATTACGATAATATTTCAACCATATCTAAAGAGTAATTAAAATCAACAACCATACATTATAATCCAGAAAATTATTAATAATTACGATAATATTTCAACCATATCTAAAGAGTAATTAAAATCAACAACCATACATTATAATCTAGAAAGTTATTCATCAATCACAAAATACAGTAACTTCATTAATCACTATTATTCCCAAATGGGTTAAAACCATCAGAGGCAAGACCTAACCTGACATTACGGGGGTCCTCAGCGAAACAGGGGTACTGTAGGGGTTTTTTAGGGGGTGAATCCGGTAACTCAGCGGAAGCGGTGAAAATCCGATTTTCAGATTTCAAAACTTTTTCTCGGATTAATTAAATAAACATATTTATTTAACATTCCACTAATCAAATTATGAAAATAAATTCAATAAAACATTTTTAGGTGAATTTACCGAAATACCCTTGCTTTGTATTTTTGTCCATTTTAGTCCGAAATTGATCTAATCAATTTTGAATGATTCTAAATCATTTCTAAGATGAAATTATGATGTTCAAAACACCAAAGCAACCAAAATCCCCAATTTTCCCTCACAAGGCTGAGAGCCTCCTTTAGGTTCCATTTTGTGCATTTTGCACTTTCATGCTTCAAGACACATCCAAATGATATCCAATCAACATGAAACAATATATGCATCATATATACACATAAATACACAACATATATGAAAATCCCCAAATTTGGAATTAGTTAAGAACCCTAATTTTTTAATTTCCACAAATTGGACAAATTAGACCAAATACATTAAATCAATTACTTCAATCATCATTCTTCCATCCAATCCAAGTCTCAACACAATGAAACAACTCAAGATCAAATCTAGGTCATTTAAGAGTGGGTCAATAACTCTAGATTAGCAACATGGTTTCAAAAACCTTAAAAGAAAGTTTACAACTACAATAGTCATAACCTTCCTTCACCATACATGCTCAACACTTCTATCAAACTTCCATCAACAAAAACACAAAGAAATAAAGAAAGAAATAATCTAAGAACATCACATGTTGAATCCTAGAACCTAAGGAACAATTTCCTCTCTAATAGCAAGTTTGAAAAACTTACTAAATTCCAAGCTATCTTTGATATGTCTTTCTTTTCTCAAGCTTTCCTTAGTCTTCTTCAATGGAGTTTATTTGGTAAAGTGTATTAGGTTAACAATTAAATGAAATGAAAAAACAATATATACTTGTAACATTTTCACCTTGGCCGAAAATCAAAGGCAAATACAAGAAATTGTAATTTCAATTTCATTTCAATTATCATTTAATCAACTTGCATAAATATCAAAAATAAACTTTATTAGATATTTTATTAAAGTCAACAATTGCAACTAATGTCATTTACTTCAAATATCCTAACATAAGATATTTATATTTTAATTAATTTAATCATTTAATAATTAAATAATTAATTAATTAATCAAATACAAATATATTAAATATATGTATAATATTTACATTAAATATTAAAAACATATATTCATTTAGGATAAAAGTCAAATAACTCATTTTGACTATTAATTAATGTGTATTTAAATTAATCAAGTATTAAATGTAAATACACAATAATTAGGCAAATGACTATCTAGTCCTTTTAGCACGTATATTGCGTTTAACCTTTAAACGACTTTATAAATAATCAATATTATTTATTAATGTTGCTCTAGTGCTCTACGAGTATATTTCATTATTGAGACTCTCTAGATTCAGGTATATCCGTCACGAAATCAAATTTCGTGTCCATAATCTATCCACCCGTAGATTATGACGATCACGGATAATCTCGCTGAACCATACAGGTCGAATTCATGGCAAATGTATAATTCCTCCGTCACAGGTATCCGGATAAATCCCAGAGATATAGATGTAAACGTCAAATCTCTATCGGGATTATCCAGTCTACTATTCTATTAGCAATCTCAAAAGAATGTTTAGAACTAGCTTCTAAACTTTACCACGGGCCCATGGTTTTATCTGATTGCTAATCATATGGACTACATATGCTCTGATACACAGAACTGACGGATCCTATCTTGATACACATAGGACACCCTGAGGATCTATCTACACCCAACGAACAGGCGGAGGTCTGATATAAATAGATCGGTGACGTGACTGCCGTCTAAGTGTAGAAGATGTCTCATGTGCCCACAATGGCATCTCAAGTCTAAGAATCACAAGTGCTACTCAACCCAAGAAGATTATTATTGACGCTGGTGTACCATCCATTAAGAATCTTCGGTGATTCGTTCAGTGTTTATCCGCTATAAACACCTACACGTCTATACTAGTCTCCAAGACTTATGGTTTATTGAGAAACCATTAGAATCATATATTCCAGTATACGATATGTACCGGTCTCAACGGGCTTACTATACTGACCAAGTAGTGTAAACCTTGACCAGGAACTGTCTGAGAATGACAACGTCAGGATACTACTCAATGTCCGTTGCGACGCTTTTGCAACTGTATCATGACTAATCATTCTAGGGTCATTACGTCTTTACCATATAGAAAGATAGATTATATTATAGAAACTGCATATATTATTCATAATAATAATGTTTTACAGAAATATTTAACAGAAGTACAACCGGGAATTGGCACTCTGAGCACCAACCCCAACAAAATCTCCCACTTGCTCTAGTGCCAATATCGATTGTATCTAATACCCATCGACTCCACGTGTTTATCAAACAACTTCGGAGGTATGGCCTTCGTCAGCGGGTCTGCTACATTATCTTCACTCGGTACCTTGAACACGACAATATCCCATCGCGACACGATCTCTCGAATGATGTGGTATTTGCGTTCCACATGCTTTGAATTCTGATGCGCCCTCGGTTCCTTTGCTTGCGCAATGGCTCCAGTATTATCACAGTATAACGGAATCGCATTCTCGATACTTGGGACAACTCCCAATTCTGTGATAAAATTCTTTATCCACACAGCCTCTTTTGCAGCTTCAGAAGCTGTAATATATTCCGCCTCAGTGGTGGAATCAGCTGTCGATCCCTGTTTGGAACTCTTCCAACAAACTGCACCTCCGTTAAGGGTAAAGACAAATCCAGATGTAGACTTTCTATCATCGGGATCCGATTGGAAATCGGAGTCTGTATACCCATTAACCTGCAGTTCGTTTCCTCCATATATTATCAACTTATCCTTAGTACCTTTAAGATACTTTAGGATATGTTTAATGGCCATCCAATGGTCATTACCTGGATTGGACTGATATCGACTAGTTACGCTAACAGCGAAACTGATATCAGGCCTCGTACATAACATGGCATACATTATGCTACCCAAACACGAAGCATAAGGTTGGCTAGACATTCTAACATTCTCATCTTCTGTTTATGGACACATCTTCTTAGAAAGATGAATCCCATGTCTGAACGGTATGTTTGTTGTCTTACAGTTACCAAAGCTATACCGTTCCAAGATCTTATCTATGTACGTTGATTGGGATAACCCAATCAGCCTCCTTTGTCTATCTCTATAGAGTTTTATCCCTAAAACATAGGAAGCTTCTCCCAGGTCCTTCATGGAGAAATTCTTACAGAGGTACGCTTTGACACTTTGCAACATTCCTAAATCATTCCCAATGATTAGGATGTCATCAACATATAGGACTAAAAATACGACGATGCTCCCACTGGCCTTCTGATACACACAGGATTCTTCCGAATTCTTGAGAAAACCAGACGATCTAATATACTCATCGAATCGAAGATTCCAACTTCGTGAAGCTTGTTTAAGTCCATAAATGGACTTCTTAAGCTTACATACCATACCCGAGGTTTCGCTGGACGTGAAACCTTCCGGCTGTTCCATATAGATTTCTTCATCAAGAAATCCATTTAGAAAAGCTATTTTGACATCCATTTGCCAAATCTCGTAGTCATGATACGCAGCTATAGAAAGCAAAATCTGGATAGACTTGAGCATTGCTACCGACGTAAAAGTTTCATCGTAGTCGACGCCAGGTCGCTGCGTGTAACCTTTTACTACCAGTCGGGGCTTGTAAGTTTCAACCTTACCGTCGGGCCCGCGCTTCCTCTTGTAAACCCATTTACAACTGATAGGAACAATTCCTTCGGGAAGCGGAATCAAGTCCCAAACTTGATTTTCATGCATTGAGTCTATCTCGGATTTCATGGCACTTTGCCATTTCACGGAGTCGATGTCCAACATCGTTTCTCTATAGGTGAAAGGATCTGTCTCTTCAACTAAGAGAACATCCAGACTATTTTCTTGTATCAAATACAAGCGTTCAGGAGGTCTAGATACCCTTTCCGACCTACGGAGTGTGTGTGTTGAAGGTCATTCATCTACTTGAACTTCAGGTTCCTCCGTTGGTTCGTTGTTTTCAGGTTGGACTTCATCAAGCTCAACCTGTCTATGATCACCACCTTCTGACAAAAAATCTACTTCTAGAAATTTTACGAAGCGAGCTACGAACACATTTCGATGCTCGGTATCATAGAACATATATCCCCTCGTGTTCGAGGGATATCCAACAAACCTAAACTTTTGCCCTCGAGGCGAAAGCTTACTTTGATGAGTTACCCTGACATAGGCAGGACAACCCCAAACCTTAATATAATTAAGATTCGGTCTCCTACCGAACTATATCTCATACGGTGTCGTAGGAACAGCCTTTGAAGGAATCTTATTCAAAAGATGTGCGGCTGTTAAGAGATAGTAGCCCCATAAGTAATAGGGCAAATCTGTGAAACTCAACATCGATCGGACCATATCCAATAAAGTCCGATTTCTCCTCTCAGATACACCATTGTGCTGTGGTGTACCTGGAGGAGTATATTGAGCGAGAATCCCATTCTTCTTCATATAATCCATGAACTCACCACTCATATATTCGCCGCCTCGATTTGATCGAAGGCATTTAATATATTTACCAGTTTGTTTTTCTACTTCATTTCAGAACTCTTTGAACTTTTCAAAGGTTTCCGATTTATGTCGCATCAAATACACATAATCGTACCGTGATAAATCATCGGTAAAGGTAACGAAGTACGAATAACCACTGTGAGCAGTTTGACTTAGTGGACCACATACATCAGAATGTACGAGTTCCAGTAAGTTAGTGGCGCGGTGTCCAACACCAGAAAATGGGGCTTTGGTCATCTTACCCTGAATACAGGATTCACAAGTTGGATAGGACTCAATGGTAAGATCTGATATCAAATCATTCTTAACCAATTGGGTAAGGCGTTTAACGCCAATGTGACCAAGTCTCATATGCCAAAGTTCAGTATTATTAATTACAGGTAAACTACGTTTATTAACTCCAGTATTTAATATATCTTTTGAAGTTTGCAATGTATAATGACCATGCTGGTTTGGACAACTAAGGATCTGAATATTATTTTTATCATATAAATACAAAGAACTATTCTTAATATTAATACAAAAGCCTTCTGTATCCAATACAAAAAGTGATATAATATTAGCGACACATCCCGGTACAAAATGACAGTCATATAACAAAAGTGTCACATTCGGCAATGAGATCTCGCATACTCCCACTGCAACTACATCCAAAGAGTCTCCACTCCCAAACCGCAACTGCATCTCTCAAGGCTTAAGTTTCCTACTTTCCTTCAGCACCTGCAACGAATTACAAATGTGAATGGGACAAGCAGAATCTAAAATCCAGCTGGATGTAACGGCTTCACAAGCCAAAGATAAATCAATAACTGGAAAAATAAAAGTACCTGATGTAGAAGCTCTGTCGCTCCTCACTTGGGCAATGTAATCAGGACAGTTCCTTTTCCAGTGCCCAACTTTGCCGCAGTGGTGGCATTTGTCTTCAGAAGCCCTTTTGGGCTTTACAATCTTCACATGTGGTTGAGGACCAAAATCCTTCTTCTTCTTCTTGCCTTTCTTGTTCTTTCCCTTGGACCATCCTTGGGAAGAAGCCGAAAGAGAAGTAGTCATAGGAGGGCGAGTCGGTACTCCCTTCTTAAGGTCCTCTTCTGCCGTGAGCAACATCCTATGTAGCTCCTGGTAGGTACAGACAGTCCCGTGCATGTTGAAGTACATCATGAACTGGCGAAATGAAGCTGGTAGTGAACCAAGAATGACACTCCTACCGAGAATGTCATTCAAGATGAGATTATGTTGCCTCATTTGATCGATCAAATCGATCATCTGAAGAACATGTGGGCTAACACTCTGCCCCTCATCCAGACGCGCATGGAACAGTTCCATGGCGACTTTGTGAACAATAACTTGTTCCTGGTTCTCAAACGATTGTCTCAATCGCGTCATCATACTATAGGAATCTAGCATACCATAGTAATGTTGCTTGAGTTTCGGAGACAGTGAACTAAGGATGTATGATTTAACCCTTCAATCATCATCCTTCCAAGTTTCAAAAACTTGGCGTTCCTCCTCCGAAGCATCCGCGCCCACTGCAAGGGGCAACGGACCCTCAAGAACATAACTCAGCTTCTCGGAATCGAGGACAATCCTCAAATCCAATTCCCAGTCTGCAAAGTTCTCAGCGCCTTTCAGTTTGTTCGCATCAAGCATACGCGCAAACTAATTTGTGGATTGTGCCGCCATCGCCAATCTATCATATAGATCACGAAAAATGGTTAGCAGATATAAAGCAGTTTCATATAATATCAAAAGCATAAACTAGATCATGGATTTTTAATCTAATATGCCCCTCCCACTAAATCATGCAATATTGTAATCCCAAAACAGAATACAAATATTTAATAATTAAATTAAATACTAATAGTGAAAAGTGGATCCCGTGAATATATTTCGGCTCACAGCAGAGGCACGGTCTCGCCTACATATATTCATCAGGTAGACAACTCATTTGTCAATCATTCACTAATGACTCCTAAGTATCCGGTCTTGGCCGTTTCTCGTTGTCGCTGCGAAGGCAGGCCCACAAGGAGACGTACCAAGGTTAAACTCGTCAATGATAAACTCAAGTTACTTACGTAATCCTGACAGCTAGGGCACGTTCAGAATTCCGCTTTTACTTGAATTTACCTAGTATCTGATATACATTCGGTATAAATAAATCTTTATCGGCTACATCCTCACAGCAGAGGCACGGTCTCGGATGTAATCATAAAAAAGTATTCATAAACCGTATTGACAAGACGGACCATATAACATGCATCAAATACATAATTACATTCAAACCTTATTAATTAAGGATTTTCCGCTAAGTGTCATACACCCTAAATCTAACCAATTTAGATCCTAATAAGCATGCATAAAGTCAAGAAAACATGATTAAACATTGATTCAATGAAGACTAATCATTTTAGGTGGCCTAGAATCAGACTCGCTCTGATACCATTTTGTAGGGGTTTTTTAGGGGGTGAATCCGGTAACGCAGCGAAAGCGGTGAAAATCCGATTTTCAGATTTCAAAACTTTTTTCTCGGATTAATTAAATAAACATATTTATTTAACATTCCAATAATCAAATTATGAAAATAAATTCAATAAAACATTTTTAGGTGAATTTATCGAAATACCCTTGCTTTGTATTTTTGTCCATTTTAGTCCGAAATTGATCTAATCAATTTTGAATGATTCTAAATCATTTCTAAGATGAACTTATGATGTTCAAAACACCAAAGCAACCAAAATCCCCAATTTTGTCTCACAAGGCCGAGAGCCTCATTTGGGTTCCATTTTGTGCATTTTGCACTT
Source organism: Zanthoxylum bungeanum (assembly GCA_019454045.1). NCBI lineage: Eukaryota > Viridiplantae > Streptophyta > Magnoliopsida > Sapindales > Rutaceae > Zanthoxylum > Zanthoxylum bungeanum. Next base: position 278,641 of record SKCR01031134.1, read on the forward strand.
TCATGCTTCAAGACACATCCAAATGATATCCAATCAACATGGAACTTTATATGCATCATATACACACATAAATACACAACATATATGAAAATCCCCAAATTTAGAATTAGTTAAGAACCCTAATTTTTTCAATTTCCATAAATTGGACAAATTAGACCAAATACATTAAATCAATTACTTCAATCATCATTCTTCCATCCAATCCAAGTCTCAACACAATGAAACAACTCAAGATCAAATCTAGGTCATTTAGGAGTGGGTCAATAACTCTAGATTAGCAACATGGTTTCAAAAACCTTAAAAGAAAGTTTACAACTACAATAGTCACAACCTTCCTTCACCATACATGCTCAACACTTCTATCAAACTTCCATAAAAAAAAAACACAAAGAAATAAAGAAAGAAATAATCTAAGAACATCACATGTTGAAGCCTAGAACCTAAGGAACAATTTCCTCTCTAATAGCAAGTTTGAAAAACTTACTAAATTCCAAGCTATCTTTGATATGTCTTTCTTTTCTCAAGCTTTCCTTAGTCTTCTTCAATGGAGTTTATTTGGTAAAGTGTATTAGGTTAACAATTAAATGAAATGAAAAAACAATATATACTTGTAACATTTTCACCTTGGCCGAAAATCAAAGGCAAATACAAGAATTGTAATTTCAATTTCATTTCAATTATCATTTAATCAACTTGCATAAATATCAAAAAACAACTTTATTAGATATTTTATTAAAGTCAACAATTGCAACTAATGTCATTTACTTCAAATATCCTAACATAAGATATTTATATTTTAATTAATTTAATCATTTAATAATTAAATAATTAATTAATTAATCAAATACAAATATATTAAATATATGTATAATATTTACATTAAATATTAAAAACATATATTCATTTAGGATAAAAGTCAAATAACTCATTTTGACTATTAATTAATGTGTATTTAAATTAATCAAGTATTAAATGTAAATACACAATAATTAGGCAAATGACTATCTAGTCCTTTTAGCACGTATATTGCGTTTAACCTTTAAACGACTTTATAAATAATCAATATTATTTATTAATGTTGCTCTAGTGCTCTACGAGTATGTTTCATTATTGAGACTCTATAGATTCAGGTATATCCGTCACGAAATCAAATTTCGTGTCCATAATCTATCCACCCGTAGATTATGACGATCACGGATAATCTCGCTGAACCATACAGGTCGAATTCATGGCAAATGTATAATTCCTCCGTCACAGGTATCCGGATAAATCCCAGAGATATAGATGTAAACGTCAAATCTCTATCGGGATTATCCAGTCTACTATTCTATTAGCAATCTCAAAAGAATGTTTAGAACTAGCTTCTAAACTTTACCACGGGCCCATGGTTTTATCTGATTGCTAATCATATGGACTACATATGCTCTGATACACAGAACTGACGGATCCTATCTTGATACACATAGGACACCCTGAGGATCTATCTACACCCAACGAATAGGCGGAGGTCTGATCTAAATAGATCGGTGACGTGACTGCCGTCTAAGTGTAGAAGATGTCTCATGTGCCCACAATGGCATCTCAAGTCTAAGAATCACAAGTGCTACTCAACCCAAGAAGATCTTATTGACGCTGGTGTACCATCCATTAAGAATCTTCGGTGAGTCGTTCAGTGTTTATCCGCTATAAACACCTACACGTCTATACTAGTCTCCAAGACTTATGGTTCATTGAGAAACCATTGGAATCATATATTCCAGTATACGACATGTACCGGTCTCAACGGGTTTACTATACTGACCAAGTAGTGTAAACCTTGACCAGGAACTGTCTGAGAATGACAATGTCATGATACTACTCAATGTCCGTTGCGACGCTTTTGCAACTGTATCATGACTAATCATTCTAGGGTCATTATGTCTTTACCATATAGAAAGATAGATTATATTATAGAAACTGCATATATTATTCATAATAATAATGTTTTACATAAGTATTTAACAGAAATACAACCGGGAATAGGCGCTCTGAGCACCAACCCCAACAGGTACATGTCATCAAATTCCTTCCATTCACTTCCATCCGCAGGATGTCTAAGTATGCCCTTCGTACTGATCCCCTTTTCATGATGCCACATCATATCAGTAGTCGTGTGTCGTGACATGAACAATCTCTGCAGCCTGGGCATTAAAGGGAAACATCGCAATATCTTTTGAGGCACCTTCTTCCCCATACCACGGACTTTGTACCGACTTTCATCACATATCGGACAATGTTCAAGTGATTCATACTCGGCACGAAATAATACCCAATCAAACTTACAAGCATGAATGGATTCATACCCCATTCCCAGATCACGCAACATTTTCTTTGCCTCGTAGTACGACTTAGACAATTCGCTTCCAACCGGTAACATTTGGGCCAGTAACTCTAACATCATATCGATACTTTTGTTGGTCATTATGTTGATCACTTTAATGTGTAATAATTTCACAACGAAATTCAAGATCGACATTCCAGCACCTTCAAATGGAATTTTTTTTGCCTCATCAAGTAGTTCACTAAATAAATTTTGATCATTTCCACTTAACACTGGCATGTCACCACTAACACTATGACCAAGTTGTGGACCTTGAAAGTCATGCAAAATATCGGTGATCTCATCGTTTGCAGGTTGATTGTAACTACTGCTCCCTTCACCGGAATCAATAAACCGTGACTGAGAATGATACTGCTCACCGTGATAAATCCATGTACGGTAAGTTGGTGATATTCCTGGCATGTATAAATGATTATGAACTTCATCTAACCGCTTCCTTTTCCTATTCAAACAATTTGCACATGGACAACGAACACGACCTTCTGCATCAATGTGTTGCTTTGCGACTTCCATAAACTCATACACTCCATTACGATATTCAACATTCAATCTATCCAAAGAGCTCATCCAATTTCTATCCATTTCAGCAGAATACATAAATATAATAATATAATTATTAGATATCATATTATAGTAATCAACATTACTAATTCATTAATACTTTATTTAAGCATATATATATATATATATATATATATATATATATATATATATATATATATATATATATATTTGGTTGATAAATTAAATAGTTTACAGAAAAAATCTATTTTGTTAATTAATATACTTACTCTACATATATGAATCATAAATCACTAACAAACAGCATATAAACAACATATATAATCATAAAAATTGAAAATAATAAATAAATATGAAAGAAGATTTACCTTATCGGAAATTGATTACAATTTTATTGAAAATTTGTAGGAGAGTTGTGAGGCTGTAGAGGAGAAATTCTCAGATTTCAGAGGATGAAAATGAAGAGAATGAGAGAAAAAACAGAGGGGGAGAATGGTTCGTGGCATTCTGCATTTTAATCTATCTTTATCGTCGAAGCTGATTATTCGACGCTAATTGTTGTAGTTTTTAGCATCGAAACAACAATTTCGACGCTAAATGTCCGACATTTAGCGTCGACATAAATTTAGATGCTAAAGATTCAAGGATTGTCGGTGGAAACTTCATAATGCCCTCGTAGCTATGGCTATCCCATTGTGTATTCTTGGGTAAGCCGATAACGTGAAGGGAAAATGCCCTCTTAGTTCTGACTATCCCATTGTGTATATCGGGTAGGCCGATAACGGGGAGGGAAAAAGACCTTGTAGTTCTGGCAATCCCATTGTGTATTCTGAGGTAGGCCGATAATGGGGAGGGAAAATACCCCATGTAGTTCTGGCTATCTCATTGTGTATCTCGAGCAGGCCGATAACGAGGAGGGACAATGCCCTCCATGGTTCTAGCTATCCCATTTTGTATCCTTAGGTAGGCCAATAACAGGGAGGAAAATGATGTTTTAGGTGATGATATAGTTATTGCCGACAGTAAGGTTGCCTCATCTGTAGTTCTGGCTATCTCAATGTATAACTCGGGTAGGCCGATAATGGGGAGGGAAAATACCTCTGTAGTTTTGGCTTTTTCATTATGTATCCTCAAGTAGGCCGAAAATTGTAGGGGAAATTGCCCCCGTAGTTATGGCTCTCTCATTGTGTATCTCGGGTAGGCCGATAACGGGAAGGGAAAATTGTTAGGGATATACCATATACCCAAGTTGTGGATGGGCTATATATACATGTATTTGAAATATTTTTCATTAATTAATAAAATGACAATATTTATTATACGTGTCTTACATAAATTATATGAATCATCAAACACTGTAATAAAGCCCTTGGAATAATAAGATGATGGCTTCCATGCCTTATGATAATCATTACTCTTAAACGTTCCACGCCAAATGAACAAAGAACATTTGTCTCACGAAATGCAAAATTTCTAGAGAATGAATTCATACTCAAGAAATATAGTAGGAGGAGACTTGACCTCGATGAGGTTTGAGAAGAATAAACTAACATAGAAGTAAACCTCAGGCCCCTCAAAAGGGCAGTGACAGAACAACCACAAGGTTATGAACTTAGAAGATCTGGTAGGGAAAGATATGAGCCTGAAACATATGGTTTCCATATTGATGAGGAATATGATCAGGTCATTGATAATGATGATACCACCTGTTATGACGAAGCAATGCGTGACATTGATTCAGTCAAGTGGCTTGAGGCCATGAAATCCGAAATAGACTCTATGTATCAGAATTAAGTCTGGGACTTGGTATATGAAACTGAAGGGATAAAACCCATAGGCTACAAGTGGATTTACAAGCGTAAAACTGATACAGAATGCAACATCCAAACCTATAAGGCTAGTTTGGTGGCGAAAGGTTATATATAAACCCAAGGAATTGACTATGAAGAAACCTTTTCACTTGTTGCAATGATAAACTCCATTCGAATTTTACTGGCACTAGCTGTACACTTTGATTATGAGATTTGGCTGATGGATGTCAAAATAGCTTTCCTTAATGGGAACCTTGTAGAGGAAGTGTATAAGACACAACCGGAGGGGTTTGCATCTAAGTATGATCATAATAAAGTATGCAAGCTTAAACGATCCATTTATGGACTCAAGCAAGCCTCCAAAAGTTGGAATATACGATTTGATGAGAAAATCAAAGAATTTGACTTCATCAAAAATATAGACGAGCCTTGTGTTTATAGGAAAAGTAGTGGGAGTGCTGTTGTGTTTCTTGTATTATATGTCGATGACATATTAATCATCGAGAATGATATTCCCATGATGCAAGCCCCCAAGCAATGGTTATCTCAGAATTTCTCCATGAAAGATTTGGGAGAAGCATCCTATATCCTCGGCATTAAGATCTACCGTAATAGATCTAAGAGGTTGTTAGGACTTTCTCAATCTACATACATAGATAAAGTTTTGAAAAGATTCTAAAATGGAAGATTCCAAAAGAGGTAATTTACCTACTTGTCATGGAATCAAATTATCTAAAGAGCAATGTCCACATACTCATTCAGATAGAAAACGTATGAGTATGATCTCTTATACTTCAGTAATAGAATCGGTCATGTACGCCATGCTATTTACAAGATCTGATGTCTCTTATGCTCTTAGCATAACGAGCAGGTATCAGACAAATCCTGGTGAGTAAGGTAATTTACCTACTTGTCATGGAATCAAATTATCTAAGGAGCAATATCCACATACTCCTTCAGATATAGAACGTATGAGTATGATCTCTTATGCTTCAGCAATAGGATTGATAATGTACGCTGTGCTATGTACAAGACCTGATGTCTCTTATGCTCTTAGCATAACGAGCAGGTATCAGACAAATCCTGGTGAGCAACACTGGGCAGCTGCCAAAACAATCCTCGAGTATCTGAGAGCAATGTCCACATACTTATCTAAGGATATGTTTTTGACATACAGAGATTGTTCTGAGATGAAAGTCATTGGTTACTATGATGTGAGCTTTTAGACCGATAACGATGACAGCAGATCGCAAACATGATATCTGTTTACTTTGAATGGCGGTGTTGTCGGTTGGAAAAGCTCAAAACAGTCAACTACAGCAGACTCCACCACTGAAGCCGAGTATATTGCAGCATCTGAGGCAGCTAAAGAAACAGTTTGGATAAAGAAGTTCATCACGGAGCTTGAAGTGTTTCATGCGATAAAGAAAGGTGCCACGATGTACTGTGACAACACGGGAACCATTGTTCAATCAAAGGAAGTCCCACCAGAAATCCAAGCATGTGCTCAGGCGATTTCATCTCATCAGGGATATTTTTGAGAGAAAAGAAGTTATTATAGAGAAAATACCCACAGAATATAATCTTAAAGATTCTCTTACTAAAGGGCTGACTCAAAGCATGATAGGCACACCCGAGATTATGGTGTCCAGATTCATACTAGTTGGCTACAGTGCAAGTGGAAGATTATTAGGGATATACCCTATACCCAACTTGTGGATGGGCTATATATACATGTATTTGTAATATTTTTCATTAATTAATAAAATGGAAATCTCTATTATACGTGTCTTACATTAATTATATGAATCATCAAACACTGTAATAAAGCCCTTGGAGTAATAAGATGATGGTTTCCACGCCCTATGAGAATCATTACTCTTAAACATTCCTAGTCATGGTTTTGTGAATAATCTGGGCGTTTGCAAAGTGAAGAGACTAGTATGATGATATGATATGCCTTTAAGTGGGGTAGCCAATCTCATAGGCTACTAGCGGAGATCCGTTCGCTTGGTGTATCACATGGATGCATGAGTTGCTCGTGTCCATTGAACTGACCCTCAAAAGTTTTCATATGGAGTGTTTATCCCATGTGTCTGTGAGAACTTTCATGTATCGATTGTATGACTAGTCCTTAGACTTGAAGTCATTACAATCTTATGTATGGATCAAATAACTTTGACATTCTCCTTCCCCGGTTCAAAAGATCCGGTCATAAGGGTGTGATTGGGACATTTATTGAAACACATGAAGTTTGTAAGGATACAACAGAGAATTGCCACTCTCTCGAATAATATTTTTTTATAAGAGTTGTATTCCAGTTCGCGGGTTGATATGTGTGATCAGTACTTGAGACTGTGGCCGCATCGGAAGAATCATGTGAGATTCTTGCGTTAGCACGATTCATGACACTATCAACATCATACATTTGACTATATGGTAGACACTTTCCATACCCTAGATCAAATGGTGGGGATACAGTGAGGCGATTGACTGTATCATATGTAAATCGCATACATAATGGATATATATCTTTCCTTCACATTTGGGGGCCTTGGCATGTTGCTAGATATCAACCTTAGTCATTGAAATTGAACGACCATCTGATCGGAGGATAATTTATGTTCAATTAAATTATCACGATTCATTTCATGTCCAACTTGAGGGGAACCCAAAAGGTCACACACAACAAAGTCGAATTCAATGGTTAACAGTGCACATTATAAATTTTACTGCATATATGATTGATGTAGGAATTTTTCATAAATGGTTCAATGTGTTTAATTATTGAATAGATCATTTATGAGGTTCCATAGTGGCTTAGGGATTTGTGAATGATGATAGGGGCACTTTGGGAATTAGAATAAATAAAAAAAAAAGTGAATAGTAATGTGAATAGTAAATTTTTTTCTTTGTTATTTGTTTTGAATTCCAATTCGGTCCAAACACTTATTAGGGTTTTACATTCTCATTAAACCATTAAATTAAGATCCAATGGCTAAGATTAAATTAGCATTTATCTCACATCAGATTATTAATTAATTTTATTGTCTTTGGAGAACCTATATAAATCCACAGAATTCTTCACAAATTTTACACCAAAACATTTCATATCTTAGGTTTATATAAGTGAGCAACTCTAAAGTTTAAGAGTAAGCCACTGATTTAGAGGATCCTTAAGTCTAATTGACTAGAGGAATCTCAAGTTAAAAGTTTTGAGGTATTTGCCTAGGCTAGCACCAAATGCAAAATAACCGTGCACTCAAGGCGTAGTCTTGCCGTTGAGTTTTGGCTTTAATGTGTGCACCTTTGGAGGTCACACACTTGGGTGGCTCTTTGGAACTTGGAAGAGCTTGTTGAGTTTGAGAAAATATTGTAGATTGGAGGGTGGACTGGAGGAGTATTCGGTTCAAGTAAGTCTTTTTCTTTCTTTATTTTAATTAGAGTTCTTATGATAATTAGCATGTTTAGTTTTATGTTCTTTGCATGTTTTATGCGTTTTTATGCTTAGAATATATAGTAACATGTCTAAGCTTGTAGAATAATCAAAATAAATAGGTCTTGGGCAAGGGGATAGCGGCATCATAATTTTTAAGATTTTCCGCTGCGCACTCGCTGCCGGGTCCAAACTGTGGTATCAGCGCGCCATTTTGTTTTGATTAGTTCTCTCTTATTTGAACTTGAAATTGGGTGTTTAAAAGCTCAATGGAAATTTAACACCCTGAACTTAATTTTAGGCGCAAGTTTCACATGATTTGGTTAAGATTTGAATTGTGAAATTGCATTTAAAGTTCACGCGTGTGCAAAAAAATATGAATAGTAAATTTATTTGAATAAAATAAAATAAAATATCATAATTAAATATTAATCAAAGTTATTTAATGCCTAAAATAATTCTAACATATTAAAACTCATATGCTTGATGATTCTATGTATGATTAGAATTGGCATGATTATTTTAGGGTGCAAACATCTAGAGACTTTCTAAAGAAATAGAGAGTGTATTGCTTATCCCTTAGCTAAGTAATGATTTCGTGATGAACTTAGAGATTTATTACCTTTAAGGCTAATAAATATAAATCACTTGTTTATAATAAAAGACATTATAAAAGATACAAGTGGGGTGAGATCAAGACGTTAATAAAACTTTCCAAACTAAAGTTAATTTAACCAAAGGTATTACTAGAGTTAGATAATGATTTGGTGTCTTCCTTCACTCACTACCTTTTATAGCCAAAGGGAAAAGCTGTGAAGACATTTAGATAATCATTTACTCATAGCTTACCTTAAAGCATATTTAAAGTGTTGGACTAATTTGGAGGATCTATTATTTATTCCTATCACCAATGCAATAAGAGCCTAAGAGGTAAGGGTATTTAAGAAAGTTCGCTCCACCCTCCCTCTGGGGAATTTTCAATAGAGGAATCCATTTGACAGTTATTCACTTAAACTTGCTAAAATCCTCAATAATAATTTAAGTCTAAAATTTACCTTCCATTGTAAAGTATAGACCCAAAGGGCTTAAACCGTATTGGCAGGACTAAGCTTTACCAGACTGACCAATACCAATTTGTCCCTAAATCATACTATTGATAATGGTTTGACTATTATGAGTCATAAGACGCAACGACCCTTAAGCGTGGTCTTATAACTTAGTGGCAAATATTGAGTTTCCACAAGGACTAGCATAAGCTATGGTATGATTGATTGCCCAACTCAATGATCAAGGAATTGTGATTTATATCATAAATTGGTTGGGAAACTATATAATTATCATATTTTATAACGATCAGCCCTAGTCGGAGTTATGAAATGATGATAATGCGATCTTTGCCCACAAGAAATCCATCATATTGAGGTTGATGTGATTTTCTTAAAATTTTAAAACAATTGAGTGTGAGTAACTTCATAATATTAAAAGCCCATGTTATTATGAAACATTTATGAAAACATATTCCTAAATTGAACATTCTCTCTTAACAGGTGGGTTAAAATATTTCACAAACATTAAAATGGAAAACAGAGTATCATTTCGTTCCATCCTTGATGAGCATAAGCTAAAAGGGGACAACTACAATGACTGGTTTAGAAACCTTAAAATTATCTTACGGCAAGAAAAGATTTTCTATGTTATTGAAATATCATTTCCCCATGAACCCACAGTAGATGCTGACCAAAATACATTTGATGGTTGGAAGAAACACGTCGATGATGATGAGCAAGCAGTTTCCATAATGCTTGGCTCTATATCGGATGAAATTTAGAAAGCTCATGAAGATATGGATGCTCAAACCATCATCTTTCACTTGAATGAGTTGTATGCAACTTCCGTTCATACAGTGAGATTCCAAGTGTCATGTGTCTTATTCCAAACAAGGTATAAGGAAGGATCTGTGAGTGGACATGTGCTTAAGATGATTGGCCACATTGAAAAATTGGCCAACCTCGAGTTCATCATGGATCATGAGATAGGTCACGATCTAATTCTTCAGTGCTTACCAAATGACTTCTCTAACTTTATTATGCAGTTTCATTTGTCTGATAAAGAAGTTATTTTAGCAGAATTGCACAATCTGATAAAGTAAGCAAAGAATGACTTGAAACCGGAGCTTAAAACCTCCGTCATGCTTACGGGTACGGACCTGAAGCCCCAAAGAAAAATAAGAGCAAGGCCAAGGTTCCAGTTCACCTAAAGCCCAATGATAAGGTGGAGAAGAAAAAGGGAAAAGCGAAATGTTTCTTTTGTGGAAGGAATGGTCATTGGAAGAAAGACTGCAGATCCTTGAAAGCCAAGGAAGCCATGGAAGTCCAAGAGGCCAAGAAGCCCAATGCTTCAGGTATTTTGTATATGGTTGAACTATATTCTCAAAACTCTGAACCTTCTACTTGGGTGCTTGACATCGATTGTGAGACTCACTTGTGTAATAATGTGCAGGGCCTGAGAAACAGTAGGAGACTTCGTCATGGGGAGGTTGACTTACACATGGGTAGTGGAGCAAAACTGGCTGCATTGTGCGTGGGGACTTATTCATTAGTTTTACCGAATGGTTTAGTTTTAGACTTAGAAGATTGTGTTTATGTACCTTCTATAGTAAAGAACATCATTTCAATTTCTTCTTTATGTAATAAAGGCTTTTCATGCCTAATAAGTTGTAATGAATGTTTTATTTATTTCAATGAAATAAAATATGAAGATGGTATTTTGAATAATGGTATCTGTGTTTTACAAACTAACAAAGAATTTTCAACCTCTAATATCTACAACGTTAACTCGAATAATCTCAATGAATCATTTCTATGGCACATTCGCTTAGGTCATATCAATGAAATAAGATTAACTAAGCTACATAAGGACGGGTATTTCAGACCCTTCAAATATGAACCTTATGGAACTTGTGAGTCTTATTTAATTGGTAAAATGACCAAATTACCTTTCAAAGGTAAAAGACATCGTGCATCGGAGACATTAGAACTCATACACTCTGATGTATGCGGACCAATATCTGTCACCACTAGAGGTGGATTCTCCTACTTCATTGCCTTTATCGATGATCACTCGCGATATGGGCACGTGTACCTTATGCGGTACAAAGCTGAAGCCTTTGAGAAATTTAAAGACTTCAAAGCTGAAGTAGAAAACCAGCTTAATGAAAGTATTAAGTCACTAAGGTCTGACCGAGGTGGTGAATACTTAAGTGGCGAATTTCAAGATTATTTGAGAGAAAATAGCATTGTTTCCTAGTGGACTCCTCCGGGCACTCCACAGCATAATGAGATCTCCAAAAGGAGAAATTAGACATTATTAGATATGGTCCGATCAATGATGCCAGACACGAATCTACCTATTTCATTTTGGGGCCATGCTTTAGAAACTGCAACACTACTACTAAATCAAGTTCCTTCCATGACTGTTAGTCAAACGCCATATGAGTTATGGTCTGGGAAACGTCCTAGTCTTAGTTATCTAAGAGTTTAGGGGTGTGACGCATATGTTAAGCTCACACAAACTAACAAATTGGATGATATGACAGTTAAATGTAAGTTTGTAGGATATGCCTTGAACTCAAGAGCATACGTGTTCCACGTCCCAAATGAACAAAAAAATATTTGTCTCACGAAATGCAAAATTTCTAGAGAATGAATTCCTTCTCAAGAAATATAGTGGGAGTAAACTTGACCTCGATGAGGTTCGAGGAGAATAAACTAACATATAACTAAACCCCAAGCCCCTCAAAAGGGTAGCGACGGAACAACTACAAGGTTATGAACTTAGAAGGTCTGGTAGGGAAAGCTATGAGCTTGAACGATATGGTTTCCATATTGATGAGGAACATGATCAGGTCATTGATAATGACTATCCCACCAGTTATGATGAAGCAATGCGTGATATTGATTCATTCAAGTGGCTTGAGGCCATGAAATCCAAAATAGACTCTATGTATCACAATCAAGTCTGAGACTTGTGGATGCACCTGAAGGGATAAAACCTATATGCTGCAAGTGGATTTACAAGCATAAAACTGATACAAGAGGCAACAACCAAACCTATAAGGCTAGGTTGGTGGCGAAAAGTTATAGACAAATTCAAGGAATTGACTATAACGAAACCTTCTTACCTGTAGTAATGATAAAGTCCATTCGAATTTTATTGGCATTAGCTGCACACTTTGATTATGAGATTTGAATGATGGATGTTAAAACAGCTTTCCTTAGTGGGAACCTCGTAGAGGAAGTCTATATGACACAACCGGAGGGGTTTGCATCTAAGGATGATCATAATAAAGTATGCAAGCTTAAACTATCCATTTATGGACTCAAACAAGCCTCCAGAAGTTGGAATATACGATTTGATGAGACAATCAAAGAATTTGACTTCATCTAAAATGTAGACGAGTCTTGTGTTTACAGGAAAAGTAATGGGAGTGCTGTTGCGTTTCTTGTATTATATGTCGACGACATATTAATCATCGGGAATGATATTCCCATGATGCAAGCCACAAAGCAATGGTAATCTCAGAATTTCTCTATGAAATATTTGGGAGAAGTAGCCTACATCCTAGACATTAAGATCTACCGTAATAGATCTAAGAGGTTGTTGGGACTTTTTTAATCTACATACATAGATAAAGTTTTGAAAAGATTCAAAATAGAAGATTCCAAAAGAGGTAATTTATCTACTTGTCATGGAATCAAATTATCTAAGGAGCAATGTCCACATACTCATTCAGATAGAGAACGTATAATTAGGATATCTTATGCTTCAGTAACAGGATCGATGATGTAGGCCATGCTATGTACAAGACCTGATGTCTCTTATGCTCTTAACGTAATGAGCAGGTATCAGAAAAATCCTAGTGAGCAGCAATGGGCAGCTGTTAAAATAATCCTCAAGTATCTAAAAAGAACTAAGGATATATTTTTGACATACGAAGATTGTTCTGAGATGAAAGTCATTAGTTATTGTGATGCGAGCTTTCAGACTGATAGGGATGACAGCAGATCGCAAACATGATATTTGTTTACTTTGAATGGTAGTGTTGTCAGTTGGAAAAGCTTAAATATGTCAACTACAGTGGACTCCACCAATGAAGCCGAGTATATTACAGCATCTGAGGCAGCTAAAGAAGTAGTTTAGATAAATAATTTCATCACGGAGCTGGAAGTGCTTTCAACGATAAAGAATGGCATCACGATGTACTGTGACAACACGGGAGCCATTGCTCAATCAAAGAAACCAAGGTCCCATCAGAAATTCAAGCATGTACTCAGGCGATTTCATCTCATCAGGGATATTGTTGAGAGGAAAGAAGTTATTATAGAGAAAATACCCACAGAGGATAATCTTGCAGATTCCCTGACTAAAGGGCTGACTCAACAAAAGCATCATAAGCACATCCGAGAGTATGGTGTCCAGATTCATACTAGTTGGCTATAGTGCAAGTGGGAGATTGTTAGGGATGTGCCCTATACCCAACTTGTGGATGGGCTATATGTACATGTATTTGTAATATTTTTCATTGATTAATAAAATGGCAATCTCTGTTATACGTGTCTTACAGAAATTATATGAATCATCAAACACTATAATAAAGCCATTGGAGTAATAAGAAGATGGTTTACATGCCTTATGAGAATCATACTCTTAAAATTTCACAGTCATAGTTTTGTGAATAATCTAGGCGTTCACAAATCGGAGAGACTATCATGATGATATGATCTGCCCTTAAGTGGAGTGGCCGATCTCATAGGCTACTAGCGGAGATCCGTCCGCTTGGTGTATCACATGGATGCATATGTTTCTCATGTCCATCGAACTGACCCTCAAATTTTTCACATGGAGTGTTTATCCCATATTTCTGTGAGAACTTTCATGTATCGATTGTATGACTAGTCCTTAGACTTGAGGTCATTACAATCTTATGTGTGGATCAAATAACTTTTACATTCTCATTCCCCGGTTCAAAAGATCCGGTCATAAGGGTATGTTTCGGTCATTTGTTGAAACAAATGAAGTTTGTAAAGATACAACAGAGAATCGCCACTCTCTCGGATAATATTTTCTTATAAGAGTAGTATTCCAATTCGCGGGTAGATATGTGTCATTAGTGCTTGAGACTGTGGCCGCAGCGGAAGAATCATGTGAGATTCTTGGGTTGGCATGATTCATGATACTATCAACATCATACCTTTGACTACATGAGTAGACACTTTCCGTACACTAGGTCAAACATTGAGGATACAGTGAGGCGAGGGACTGTATCATATGTAAATCGCATACAGAATGGGTATATATCTTTCCTTCTCCTTTGAGGGCCTTGGATGTTGCTAGATGTCAACCTTGGTCATTGAAATCGAACGACCATCTAATCAGAGGATAATTTATGTTCGATTAAATTATCACGATTCATTTCATGTCCAACTTGAGGGGAATCCAAAAGGTCACACATAACAAAGTCGAATTCATTGGTTAATAGTTCACAGTACAAATTTAACATCATTTATGATTACTGTATGAATTGTTTATAAATGGTTCAATGTGTTTAATTATTGAATAGATCATTTATGAGATTCTATAGTGGCTTAGGGATTGGTGAATGACGATAAGGGCACTTTGGAAATTTGAATAAATAAATAAATAAAAACATAAATAGTAACATGAATAGTAAAAAAATTTTATTTGTTATTTGTTTTGAATTCCAATTCAGCTCAAACTCTTATTAGGGTTTTATAATCTCGTTAAACCATTAAATTAAGATCCAATGGCTAAGATTAAATTAGCATTTATCCCACATCGGATTCTTAATAAATTTTGTTGTCTTTGGAGTATCTATATAAACCCAAAGAATTCTTCACAAATTTTACACCAAAACCTTTCATATATTGGGTTTATATAAGTGAGCAACTCTAGAGTTTAAGAGTAAGCCACTAATTTAGAGGATCCTTAAGTCTAATTGACTAGAGGAATCTCAAGTTAAAATTTTTGAGGTATTTGCCTAGGCTAGAACCAAAGGCAAAATACCCGGCACTCAAGGCGTAGTCTTGCCGTTGAGTTTTGACTTTGGTGTGTGCACCTTTGGAGGCCACACACTTGGGTGGCTCTTTGGAACGTGGAAGAGCTTGCTAAGTTCGAGAAAAGCTTGTAGATTAGAGGGTGAACCGGAGGAGTCTTCGGTTTAAGTAAGTCTTTTTCTTTCTTTATTTTAATTAGAGTTCTTATCATAGTTAGCATGTTTAGGTTTATGTTCTTTGCATGTTTTATGAGTTTTAATGCTTAGAATATATAGTAACATGCCTAGGCTTGTAGAATAATAAAAATAAATGGGTCTTAGGCAAATGGATAGCGGTATCATAATTTTTAAGATTTTACGCTGCGCACTCGCGGTGGCTTCCCAACAAAAATACCCTCGTAGTTCTGGCTAGCCCATTTTGTATTTTGGGGAGGCCGATAACGAGGAGGAAAAATGCCCTTATAGTTCTAGTTATCCCATTCTGTAAATATCACCACAATGAGGGATCATTCCCTTATGGCTAAATTATTGCACTGGCTCGGGGCTGCATTCGTTCCAGCGAGAGCACTTTGATATTTGGCTCGGGGCTGCATTCATTCGCCAAGGTCATTTTCTTGTGTATTGGTGCAAGAAGGGTTCATTCTCTTGCTACCAAGCAACTTAGATAGCTTGGGATCAATCTTTCCCCCATGGCCTCTCTTTGTTAGATCTATTCGGGGTCGGATTATGTCCCACCAATGCCTTATTATCTTCATTAACATTAGGTCAAAGTTTCTCATCCATTGCCAAGTATTCAATGACACAATGAGTGAGCATCTCCTTTGCGGCAAAGAACTTATTGTAGCTCGGGGTCGGGTTACGTCCCACCGAGACCTTCTTTTATTTTTCGACATGGGGTTAGAATTTCTCCCCCATGGCTAAATATTGTCGGCACAAGGAGGAAGCATTCCCTTATGGCCGATATATTATTATCAGTTCGGGGCTGGTTTACGTCCCATTATGGCTCTTTTGCTGTGTGATAGCCCAAAGAGGGGAGCTTTCCCTGGTGACATATGTTTTGTTTTGTAGGTCTTTACAGATCATTCTTTTCTAGGATCGCAGTATGTCAAGAGCATGCATCAACCGGAGGACACAAGATCGGTTTCCGACTTCTTGTACTACAATTGTTTTTATAGTTTCTTGTACCAACTCACTTACTCGTTGATACCGAGAACTATGAGACAGATGTTAATGGTGGTTTTTGGCCCCTATGAAGTCAGAATATCGAGCAAGTATATAAAAGACATTTCTATTTCCTAAATTCAAGGGTCGGAGCCCAGAGAACATAGACATCAGGTCCAGCTTAGAGGTCGGGGTAAGTTCTCATTTGTCCATCGACCCGAGGAGTAAAGGTGTTCAGAGAAGCGAATAGAGTTAAGGTCTCGGGACCGAGCCGACCTGATAGTCTGATATAGGTATGATAGATAATGTTTATGTTCCCGACCTGGTAGGGCGGATCATAATGGTAATGAAATGGTCAGGATCAGAAGACGTAAGTCTGGTAAGTGAACTCCCATTCTGCAATAGGTGTGACGTGACAGAAACATGTGACTGGTTTATTTTTTAGCATACACTATCACATGAGAGTTGATAGGTTACAGGCTAGCTTTGTGAGGTAGCGTGTGGTAGTGGCCGAAGTGGCGTGGGTTAATGAGATGTCAGGTGACAGAGCTACTTTCTGCAGAGTAGTTGGGGAAGAGAGTCATCGCATTAATGGTAGATCCATATGACAGACGTCATGAGATTGGTGTAACAGTAGAATTTACCATAAATATATCAAGGGGTTGATAACTCATTGTAAAATGGTTGGCTAATTCTATTTCACTCTTCAGTTGTAATAGAGAGCAAAAACCTTAAGTGTAAATTGAGTTTGTAAGAGGTCGGTCAGACGAGCACAAGGGATAGGTAGGTCAGTCATACCCGACCACGTATAAAAGCTTTCTTTTCCCTTGTTCCCGTGGACGTAGATAGAATCCATTCTGTTGAACCACATTAAACCTTTTTATCTTGTACGTGTGTTTTCTATCTTTTGCTAAGTTTGCTTTTAGTCCACAAACCAAATAAATTCACAGTTGATGGGAGATCATTGTGCCTCAATTGCTCGATCAGGTCCATCAAATGAAGCACATGTGTGCTCACAGCCTGTCCCTCATCGAGTTTTAAATGGAATAGTTCTATCGCAACTCTATGAACCAAAACCTATTCTTGATTCATGAATGATTCTCAGAGTTGTGTCATCATGCTATATGTATCAGGCATCTTAAAATATTTCCTCCTCATTTTCGAAGCTAGCGAACTGAGAATATATGATTTAACCCTTAAATCATCATATTTCCATTTCTAGATAGTCTTAATCTCTTCTGGGGATGTATCATCAGATATAACAATGGGTAATAGAGCCTCCAATATATATCTCAGTTTCTTGGATCTGAGGACAATCCTCAAATCCATATACCAGTAAGTAGAGTTCTCAATGCCTTTGAGCTTATCATATCCAATATACAAGCAAATGGGTTGGTCGAAGAAGCCGTCATCACAAATCTATCACATAGATAGCGAAAAAATGGTTAGCAGAAAAAATTGTTTCATATAATATTATAAGCATTAAATAGATAAAGAATTTTTAATCTAAAAATGGCTCTCCTACTATTTCATGCAAAATTGCAAACAGAATACATGACAAGTAATCATCAAATTAAATACAATAGTGAAAAATGGACCCCATGAATATATTACAGCTCACGGCTTTGGCACGTTCTCGCTTACGTATATTTATTAGGTAGACAACTCATTGTCAATCACTCACCAATGACTTGTGGATTCCAGTCCTGATCATTTCTTGTTGTAACAACTTTGACATGTTCACAATGATGAGTACCAAGGTTAAACTTCTCAATAATAAATTCAAAATACTTGCATAACCCAGATAATGTTGGCACGTTCAAGATTCCGCTTTTACTTGAATTTACCTAATATCACATATATATCTGGTACAAATAAAATCCTACCGTCTATATCTTCATAGTTTTGGCACGTTCTCGGATATAGTCGAAGAAAATTTATCTATAAATCGTATTGACAAAACGGACCAAGAAACATGCATCAAATACATATTAATTATTAAACCTTATTTCAAATAGAGATTTTCTGCAAAAGATGTTATTCACTTTATTTAATCAAATTAAACAAATACATGCATGCATAAAGCAACGATTGGATTAAACATTAAATTTAAAGACATAATCACATCACGGGTTCAGAATCAGATTCACTCTGATACCATTTTATTAAGATTTTTAGGCGATATTACCGGATAATGTAGCAGAACGTGAAATTCATGGCGTGAAGTGGGTGCAATGTTTGAATAAATTAATTAATGAAGCCAAAAAAAAAAAAAAAAAAAGGATCCTTAAAGGTTACACGAGAGTATTAGTAGTATTATAAATTTCAAATATCATTTCTTTAGATGAGCAAATTCATAAATCACATTATTAAATAGTTACAGTGAATGTAAATATATAAGTCTTTTTAATAAACCTGACATCTTTGTCTTTTCAAAACTTCTTTAGCCAACCGCCGTCCAGCTGTTATGGGTGATGGGCACCCAGCCCCAATGACCTCTACTATCTACATTGCCTCACTCTCATGACCTCATGATCGACACATTCCTTGAAGTAATCATTCCTCATCATATCCTCAATTTGATCTTGTGGGTTTCTACAGGCCTCGATATCATGTCTCATTGTATTAAGATGCACACAAATAGGTTATGGTATCCTTCTTCTCTACCGACAAAAATAAATAATTAATTTTATTATAATAATTTTTTTTCAAAAAAATCCATAAACCTTTAACGTCGAAACAATAATAATTTATTTCTCAATATTTCTTTCCCTTTAGCGTCGAAGAATTTGACGTTAAAAGTAATAAAATAATAATATATTTTTTAAAATTATTTCACCTTTAGCGTAATAAAATAATTATTTATTTTTAATATTATTTCACCTTTAGCGTCGAAAAAATTGACGCTAAAGTTAATAAATAAATTTTCATTTTTTATTTTAAAAAATAGATTTAATGTCAAGCTTTCGACGTTAAAGGTAAAAAGAAATAAGTTTTTTATTAAGTAAAAAATTAATTGGCGACAAAAATATTCGTCGCCAAATATGTGCTTTAGCGTTGAAAAATGTTTTGAGCTAAAGGTCTCAATTGTAGCATCGAAAAATTTTTGACACAGAATATTGTACTGTAGCGTCGAAAGAATAGTTTCGACGCTAATGATCTCTCTTGTCCACGTATTAGCGTTAAAAATTGGTGTCGAAAATCTTCGACACAAAGATCATTTAGGGTCAAAATTTCTTCTTTTAGCGTGAATATTTTTCCATGCTAAAGACCTTATTTTTTTTATAATGTAGCTATTCTACCCTATTTCGGTATTTCAGTCATCCTCGAGTGAAAAACCACCATCAACATACATATTTTTACTGCATTAGTGAAAAAATAAAGTTAAAAATGTTGTCATATTTTTATTGGAGAGCTACTTTCTGCAGAGTAGTTGGGGAAGAGAGCCCTCGTATTAATGGTAGATCCACATAACTGACGTCATGAGATTGATGTAATAGTAGAATTTATCATCGTATATAAAGGGGCTGAGAACTCATTTAAAGGGGTTGGCTAATTCTATTTCACTCTTCAGTTATAATAGAGAGCAAAAACCTTAAGTATAAATGTGAGTTTGTAAGAGGTCGGTCAGACGAGCTCGAAAGATAGGCAGATCGGTCATAACCGATTACGTATAAAAGCTTTATTTTCCCTTGTTCTCGTGGACGTCGGTTAGATCCATTCTGCTGAACCACATTAAACCTTCTATCTTATATGTGTGTTTTTTATCTTTTGCTAAATTTGTCTTTAGTTCACAAACCAAACAAATTCACAGTTACTAGGGGTATTATTCGAGGAGTAAATTTACCAATTTCTCACTGGAACGAAAATCAACCATCAACAATACCAATTATATTTTACTCTTTATTACTATCTTTTATTATTATAATCACACTTTAAGAACTAGCCTAACCATCCCTCGTGATCCATTTGTGCTAATAATAATGAAATTGGATGAAGACATGGATGGATGAATCACGTGATCACCATATAATCGATGCGCCACAACCACACCCGTGGTCATTCACAGTACAGTGACCAAGCTTGCTTTCTTCTAGCTAGCTCTATAAATTAATTATCAACACTCGTTGCTTTCATAATTTTGGATTGATTGTGTGTGGGGACATGAAATACTCGACTATTTAATTTCTTTGGTTTGTCCGGTGGACCAATTTTGTGATGCTAAATTGTGTGTGGGGCACCAATTTTAATGTGATCACGAGATTCATATTGTCATCAAAATTCATTATTATCAGAATATAGATTCCTAATTAAAAACAAATTACATTAACTTATATACAATATTATACAAGGAGAAACTAATAAATTTATTAAATCGCGGAAAATATTATAGAGCTCTATCTATTGTTAGATTTACCAATTTAATCCATAATAGATCTTAAAAAAAAAAAAAAAACTATTATTCTTGTAAAAACAAATTAAAAAAAATGAAAACCACTTTGAAATCATAATATGTGTGTTTTTGTAAGCTAGTCACGGATTTAAACTCATGGGGTGAATTGGGTGTAATGTTTGAATAAATTAATTAATGAAGCCAAAAAAAAAAGGAGCCTTAATGGTTACACGAGAGTATTAATAGTATTATTAAATTACAAATATCATTTCTTTAGATGAGCAAATCATAAATCACATTATAAAATAATTACAGTGAATGTAAAATATGTGTCACTTTAATAAGTAAATTTTGTTAGATAATGAAAGAAAATATTAAATTCCCTCTATATTGTATTTGTAATGGTAGAAGTCTGTATATAGATTACATATTGTTGATGATGTTTTTTCAGCACTATGATATTTAAGCAGTACGACAGGGGTAAAAGGGTAACTCCCTTCTTGATCGAGACCACTAATGCCGACCCGATCATTCGATGTTGCATACGCCAACAGTAAGGGGCCGAGCACTTGGTGATTAGTGACCGACCACTTAAGATCGGATGACCAGATATTATCAGATCGACAGCAGCATTCTCAGTTCAAAAGACCATTGACTGACCTCATGAAGACCGAGGACGTGGCGAGATATGCTCCAGAAGATAAGACATCCTATTTTTACGGATAAGAAGATAAGTTATCCTACTTTCATGGGGAAAGGTTGATAAGTCAGTATCCTAATAGGATATGGGAAGTGAATGAGTCAGTGTCCTAATAGGATATGAGAAGTGAAGGTAGTTTCAACTAGGAATCCTTATGGGAAAAGGAAAACTGTTTCTTTGCTAATATAAATAGGAGGGGAAAGCGTGTTTGTAAAGGGGGGTAACAAGTTGAAAGTTAAAAGTTGAGAGTTGAGAGCATTGAGAGTTGAGAAGAGAACGATCAGAATCATTATCATCAGACTTGTAAACACGAGAGATATCGGAGAAGCATATATCAGTAATAAAAGTATCATTTGATTTGTGTCCGTGGACGTGGGTTGGATCTAATCCGCTGAACCACGTTAAAATCTCTTTGTCGATTGGCGTATTTATCTGTCTTTTGCTAAGTTTGTTTTTGGTTCCCCCATAACCGAACAAATTCACTATTGAGGGAGGATTGTCTCAGGAGTAAATATTCCAATATTGTCCTGAGACCAAAATCAGCCATCAACAGTTGGCGCCGTCTGTGGGGAGTCCAACAAAAAGCAGCTCACGAATTAAGACGATGGCAGAAGATGGAAATCACCGGTCATCGGAAGTTCAACAGCATAATGGATGGAGAAAATAGAGGAAAAATGAGGAAAGATAGGGAGGAAAATCAAATCCTGTTG